>JAADVK010000982.1:0-13311 GCA_023334975.1 Globisporangium sylvaticum | reverse complement strand
GGCGTGGTGGTTCCAATCGGCCAGATCGCCCCGCAGAACGTGCAGGCAGGCGTGCTCTTCAACGAGTTCATCGTGTACCAGACCGAGCAGGTGAAGCTGCGCTACCTCATCACAACAGACTTTGACTACGCGGCGCCGCGCACTGTTTGCGCCTAAGAGACAATGGCGAGGGACCTTAAGTTAACGTCCACAGACAGACACAGGGAATTTCTTATGAAGCTTGGACTTTTGTCGCGAGCACGAGCTGAAAGCACCAAATAAATTATGAAACCTAACATGAATGAAGAACTGTTTTGTCTGTTCAATGTGAACACATTCAGCTGAAAAGACAACATGTCCGGGGGCTGTGACAGTCTATAACTCTGGGTACATCATCTACTATAAACATACTCGAGCGTCAGATCTACTTTGGTGCACAGCGATCCTCCAAGTCCATCTCGCGACAGAGCTCAAACAGTCTCGAGCGCGTCCACTTGAGCGAGTTCCACCTTTTGGCGACGAACTCCTGCAGCACTTCCTCACGATTCCCCACAGAGTGCAACATAACTCTCAGCCCTGAACCACTCGCCAGCAGCGCTTCCCCAAACATCGTATCGCCGTTAAAGAGCTCGCACGCGGTCGTCAGAAGAGGCTCATCCGTTTGATCATCTCCAGCAAATCCGATACTCAATGGCACGCTCGACACTAGCGACATGCCTCCACAGCCAAGAGCCTCTTCGGCATACGGCAGGTTCACAAAGCGAAACTTTGGCTTACTGCTGGCTGGTGGCCCTGCGTTAATGTTTAGCCACAGGAGCTTAAGGGTCTGGTCGGCTTCGTACTCGGAGACGAGAAGCGTCGTGCTGTCTTCGAACACCAGCATCGCGTCAATCACGCACGCGTACCCAGTCATCACGTCCGCGGTTGACGAGACCACCGTCGCGAAAAAGTTCTTCGTGCCAAACACCCGCGCATTGCACCACGCTACTTGACAAAGCACTTGTAGCTCAAATCGCTCGCTCTGACGCTCATCGACTCGGCCACAAACCGATCAACGTAGAGCTCCCGCTCGCACTCTTGACTATGTGAGGACGACACAACCAGCACCTTGTCGTCCAGCCAACTGGTTGCTCTTGTCTCGAAGAACAAAGTCCAACGGGAACCGAGGAAATTGATTCTCAAGTCGCCACTGGGGGGATACGGAAGACATGGATGTACCGCTCGTCCTCAAACTTGGTCAGGATCGCACGGAGTTGGTCTGGAATGATGGCTATGCAGTCATGCCCTTGGAGTTTCTCGATCAGGGCTTCGTGGGGGAGACTGAAATGTTTATCAGTCGTAGGGACTTGGAAGCACTTCACAGTAGCCGCAGATCCATCGAGAGACTCGTTGCACCTATCGAAGGTGATCACAAACCCGACTTGTTTGTCAAACGCGAAAGGTGGACGCGCGAGGATACAGTCCCTCTCGACCCAGTACCAGAGCGTGTGGATCTCGAGCATCCGCGGAGGGAGAACTTGACGCAGCATCTTGATCCACGCCAACGAGCAGAGGTCCTGCGTTTGGGTTTCGGAGTTTCCTTCTGAATTTGGTTTGTGCACTTCTCGAACATGAAGCTCATTTTCTTCAAGCGCAAACTCGATACGGCAGAGCCCTTGGACGGAAAAACAGTGCCTATAGAGCGCATTCGCGGTCTTGAGGAAGCGCGCTCATGCTGAAATTAGGCACTCTGAGAACTCGCTACAGGTGCTCCTCTTTTTGTTTCAACTGTTTTGCAAGTGGCACGATGATTCGTCGAAACTCTTGGATTCGGCAATTGGTGCTCTGATGGCAGCTCCGAGACACCACTCGATTCTGCTGCGCGAGAGCGCTCTCTTCGTCCTTGAGAAGCCGCAGGTGCTGCTGGAGAATGGAGTTCAACTCTGCGATCTCGCTGTTTAAGCGTGAGAACCTAGGCTTTCTGCTTCAGGATCTGCTCCCATTTGACGCTCACAAGGCGCTCCAACCTTCCAACTTCACTATCGAAGCACTTTGCATACTTGTCGGTCTTGAGAACCACTTTGCGAGCGGACTCAAGTGTCGGCACTTGGTTGTTCAGATCAAACAGAGGAGGTTGCTTGCTTTGGTTCCAATTCCGAATATACGCTGCAACGCAGATCAACGTTTTGTTACCAGACTGCTCTTTCACAACTGCAAACTGCAAGTCCTGCCAGTTCAATGGGATCCTATAGTTGCCCATGAGGTTCACAGATTGCGGCACCTGGCGATGCACCAGGCAGAACGCGATCCAGTTGGCGATCAGCTCCTGACTGCGTAGCTCCGCTTGAGGAATCGAATCGGCATTACGGCTTCCGTCCCATTTCCTCGCCGTTTTCTCATACGCAACCACGATTTCCTGGATGTGGGCAGCCGAGTATTCCTCCTTGCGCTCGTCCACAGGTTTGTCAAGTAACAGCATCTTCCGGTACAGAAATCGCTCGATGGTGTTTAACACCAACAGCGCCAGCTTGGGATTCCAATTGAGAGACTCCGTGTACGTGAGCCAGTCGACGAGACGGGCTGATGAGCAGGTGGTTGGATCCACAAACTCGATAAACCATAGCTCTTTGCGTATGTCCATGCACTTGTGAGGCGAACCCTTGAGCCTCGGACACACGTCGACGTATTCCGGCGGTGGGATACTGGGGTATATCGTCGCATTCCTAACTTGTTGCAAGTCTGCGCTGGGCGGCAGGTTGTAGAACGCCACCGATCAATCGCTCACACGCTCGACCGCAGCCGTGATCCCATTGCGAATCACTGCGCACACGTCCTCAAGCGCACTGACGTCGAGGTTCTGCTTGTGAAGACTGATCAGCTCAACCAGGACGCTCTCGAGCGTCGCAAACGCATCTTCCGAAACTTCAAGACACACAGAGAGACCATTCACGTCTTCTCCATTTGCGAGTTTCTCCAACTGTGCTGCATTTGCCGACATAAAGCGCAGCTTAAACAACAGCATCACCTTGTCAAAGAAGAGATCGCACCCGCTGAGATTCGCCTTGATCACGGCATTCACCAGTAGCCAGCAGATAAAGCACCTATCGTGGCGTCTGAGCCTTCGTTGGCATTGTGTTCCACGCGTAGGTCTCAGACCAGCAGTCTTCACAATATGTGTAATTCTGGATTCGCCGCTCTCGTCAGTCCCGTTGGCTTCTTTACAATGCCGCCTCGCCTTCTCGTACTCGCGTCGCTTGATAAACTGAAAACTTGACACCGAGCGCGTTGTCGGGACAACACAGTGGAAATTTTCAGTCCCAGGACGCAATTGCACCAGCTTCTGCCATCCGCCCAGCGATATATTCTTGCCCACGATCTCCGTACGACTCGTCACCTCCATCTGCTTCGCACATCCGCTGCCTGGGCACCACTCTTCAATCCAGATCTCCTCCAATGCTCTTTCACTATCGCTGATGCTGCCGCGAGTCGGGATCCCACAGACTCGCTTCAGCGCCTCCAGTTCTTCTCTTGCGAAATGACCCAAAGGCGCTTTTCGACCCTTATCCGACGCGAAATCAAAGTCTTCCAAAGCCTCAGGCTTCATCGTGTCCACAAACCACAGAATGTGTCGACCAGCAACAGGCACATCGCAGCATCCGTATAGACCTTCGTGGCACTGCTATCAGCACGGTCCATCCTCACAGTCCGCACATCAAACGCGCTAGCTTTGCTGGCAATTCTCGTTTTTTTTTCTCCTAATCTCACGAGATTGAACGACCCTAAAAGAGCACTCATGCATAAGAAAGTTAGTCCACAAAACGGACCTATGCATTCTCTCGCTCTTACCTCGTCATGGTCCATCCTGTCGACCTCTCATTCCACACTCCCTGCTCATTCACCCTAGCAACATTATCAATCTCGTTTGGATCATCCCCTCTCAACAACCCATCAGTCTACACTCTCTCTCTCTCTCTCTCACGTGTTGGCATCACATCCATTCGTGTGCAGCACTCCCAGACTCTTGAGGTCCTCTCTTCTATTCGCTCTTGCAGCTTAAATGCGAGTCTTCTTACACGTCGTATTCAAAGTCCAGGGCGACCACGTACCGGAGCTTGACCTGTTCCTGGCGGTACACGACGTACTCATTGTAGAGCAGCTCGCCGTTCGCCTCGGTTGGCTCGAACTCGCCAATGGGGACCACCACGCCGCCGTTCCTTTAGTATTTAACAAGTCAAACGTGAGTACAATATGACTCACCGATCAGTGTCTACGATCAAGATAACCAGCAAAACTTACAGAGTTTCATGGTGCTCCGCTGGTGGCGCCATGCGACCCAGCCCGTGGGTGCTGTCACAATTGCGACTGGACTTGAGGCTGTCGTAGCTCAGGTTCTCGGCCTCAAGCGCTTCGTACGAAGTGCCCAACGCCACCTCCGCGAGAATCAGCACGCCCTACAAGCAGGATCAAAGGCAAGGTTTGGTTCACATTTGGTACTCTACATTGCTGCCAAGGGGAGAGGATATTAATGGCCTGCTGTACCTTTGGTTGGTCTGCAGTCGTCCAGCAGTAGTTAGCGGACTTGGACACCGAGTCGGCAAAGTAGATCTACGCATTTCAATGCCAAAAATGAGTCGACGCGAGTTCAATAAGTTGAAAGTATCCGTAAGGGGTATTGATTGGTCTGGAATGCACGTACCCCTTTGCCAAACATGTAGCCATTCGAAGGCGCTTCAGGTGGCGCGATGCGAAGGCCTTTCGACAGAATACCGACGACATTCGAGAGTCGCGACCCGTGCCAGAGCAGCTACAATGTGTGAAGAGTCAAGGCAAGAACAACACGCATAAGTACCCTACACATAATCGACCTAGAGGACAGTCATGTTTGAGAGTTCGCAACGCACCTTGTGGTTGTTGACCGACCGGAACTCTTGCTGGAATGCGTCTTCAGAGGGGCGAGCGATCTTCAGAATCGATCGGATCTTGAGTTTGTACTGCACGTGCGTTGGCGCATGCGTGGTTTTCACGTAGCTTCACATCGTAAACAGCATCAACGGGACATATCATAAAGTAGATTTAGAACCGAGACAAACGATTTGTGACACCTCCCTCCAGCATATTCACCAACAAGACTTACCGGTCAATGACCTTGAACTCCTCCTCAGACTCGGCAAGCGGCTCCATTTTCACGTTCAGCATGTTGTACTGCGCGTCCAGCGGATTGATCGCTTCCGCACCGTCGAGCTTCGTTTTTCGCTTCTCCTTCTGCAGCTTCTGCGAGACCTCAATGTCCGCGAGCACCTCGAGCAGGTCGATCTTGAGCTTCACCTCCGCCATCGTGTCGATCGCGGGCGGCAACGAGCGGCCAAAGTCGTGCGGGATCAGCGTGTAGAACTCGCTCGAGAGCTCCTTGAGCTCGGCCTTGAGCTTGCGGATCTTGGACGCGTTCGCAGTAGAGACGCGCTTCGGGCGGGCGGAGCGACGTGTGGCAGGTTTCGTTGTGGTGGCAGCGCTCTGGTCTCCTCCGCCTCGTGCGTCCTGCTTTTGCAATTCGTCGATTTCAGTGAGCGCGTCCGAGAGCTTCTGCAAAAGCGAGTAGCCCTGGGAGATCTGCGCTTTCGAGAGTCGACCTGGTGATCCACGTATTACACATTTGAGAAACGTGGTTGAGCCTATGGAAATGGTCAGTGCAAAGTTTCAAGACATGCCTAGCGGGAGCCGCTTCAGATCGATCTTCATCTTCTCCATTTCTTGCGCAATCAAGTCGGCGTCGCAGATGAGCTACGTAAATGAGTAAGTACCAGGTGAGCACATCAGATCAGCTTGATTTCTGAAGATGACCGTGTTGCTTGCTACTGTGCGTGTTGCGTACCTTGAGGACATCTTGAACCTCTTCGTGCAGAGCGCTCGGCACGACGTCTTTCTCGTCTTGGCCGTCAGGGGCTTCAGCTTCGGCTTCGTCCTCATCTTCTGGCTCTTGGTCATCCAGCTCTGCAAGTTACAGCAGCACAAAGAGTGTGGGATCTCATGAGTCACTGCCTGGCTGTTACATTGATCAACAAATACAGCCAACGCACCAACGAGCACGTATTTGCCCGCCACTTTCTCGAAAGGGCCTTCCAGTGGCCACTCGTTGCCGCTTTTGTCTTCGAACTTCTTCTGGAACGACGCCTTCGCTTTCTCCAGCGAAGTGTTGTACGATTCCAGTGCGCGCTACGAGTTCCCCCACACGGGCATATACATCAGTGCGTTAGATCAGTTGAACGCTTTGCACACGAAACACCACGCAATGATAGTTAGGTACCTGCGGGTTGACTGCGCCGACGCGTCCCCACTTGCGGAACACCTTGTAGTTCTTGCCATCCTGGATCAGCTGCACCATGTAGAACTTGTTGTTGCTGTTGCCAAGCCACGGTAGAATGAACATCCAAGCGCAGTCAGCATAACACTAAGCAGCAGCTACACCTATATAAGCAGCACACACCCATGCAACGTACCCGTAAGAGCCGTAGGAGATGTTGGTGTAGTTGAGCATGAAGTTCCATACGACGCCACTCTCATCCTGCGGGCACGGAAGGGAACGCACACCAGTCAGTGAGGCGTCATTTCACTGCAAAGAGCGATACCAATGCGACCAGGGCGGCAGCGACTATACCTCATACACAGTGGCGGTATCCTTGCAGCCTGCAAGAGGCTCGACGGTGCGCGCGGCGCTCTTTCGCTTCGATGCTGCCATTGGGAATCAGTTCGAAAATGAAGCCGCAATTGATTGAGCTGTTCGCTTTTGAGGATGGACAAAAATGGCGCGAAAATGCAAAATAGTGGGAGGTGAATTTTGGCCAATCAAGTCGTGCAATACCAGCACTCAGACAAGGTGACCAGCACTCACATGTTGTTTCATCAAACAATCAACAGATGCCCGATACGTGTTTAATAGCGAGCTGTGAGCGACGCAAAGAGCTTGAAGCGCACTCTTGGCTTGCATTCCTTAATCAAATTCGCGACCATTTACTCCAGTGAACAGCTAATTTCTCTCCGCATCAAAACAAAAGCCAGACGCAATTCCTTCAAGTCGCATACGTCACTCGCTGGCCGCAGTCTGTGCACGCTCAACCAGACGCAGCTAGCTCTTCTCCATCTTCCGCGCGCGCTCAACCACACGCAGGCAGCACCCTGCGTCGCCCTCCGCGTAGCACGAGCAATATATGAATGCGTGTGTGCGCCATCGAAGAACGATTCCGCATTCGCTGCTGGGTGTGAATGGCTCTGTTGATGTCATGCTGCAGGATGTAAAATGACGAGATGTGGCGTCCCTCTCCTCCAGGCGTGGTGTGTACAGTAGTCGAGTGGTTCGACAGTCAGAGAACCAGAAGACCGGGTGAGTCACAACTGATGGATCCGCACCTTTCAGCGCGCGCAACGGACTCTCTTCGTACCAGTTGAGTCGATGGGGCGAGACCTCGCAGTTAAACGGTGAAGGCAGTTCACCAATGGGGGTTGTACAGCGGGAAGAAGCTCAGAAGGGAACAAGTCGGCTCAAGTGGAAGAAGAAACAGGGAGTTAGCAAGCAAGCGAGGAGAGAGCAAGCGAGCATGAACGCCGAGTTGCTGAACGAGGTCTTCCGCTTCAGGTGCAAGCGTCCGAGCACGAGTCAGGAAGTTGCGACGTGTAAGCGCTTGGTGCAGCACTTCTGCGAGTTTGCGGCCACGATCGAGCCAGTGGAGATCGATGGCTTTGCGTTCTCGCTCGCGGATCCGCTGGTGGACGACCGAAAGGTGCCGTTGCACCAGTTTGCTGTTGAGGAGCATCGAGAGCTGGAGCGCGTCTGTGAGATTCTGACTCAACAAGCTGGTGGTGCTGGTACAAGCTCTAGAGCCCACGAGGAACTCATTCGCGGTGACATCTGGATCGAGAAATGGTTTCCAAAGTACGGCTGTGCGCTGCAGATGGAGATGACGAGCGTGTCGAGCATTACGCTCCGTCTGGTGTTTCCGGACGCGTGGGAGCACGTGGTGCATTTCCTCCCTGGAGGCGAATGCGTCCACAGCGCGGTACCAAAGTCGACTGGAGTGTTGAATTGTGGTACTGTACGTCCAGAGTTCATCGAGAGCTTTCTAACGAGGCTGAAACAGGAGCTGGAGAAGGCAAAGGCGATAACTGGTGCAGATCGAAGTGCAGCGAAGAACGCAATCGGCCACCAGAAGACCCCGCAGTTCATTGCGGCGCTGATTGGACAAGTGAGAGCGACAATGGGGAGCTGCGCAGCCGGTAGCACCAGCAACATCGTGGTACGAGGCGGGACGACAGACGTGGGGCTTCATACCGGCGGAAGCTGTCGCGATACCTGCTGGTCACTTGTACAAGCAGTGATCCGTCAAAACCTCCCCGGCGTTGTTGCTGATAAAGCTGTGATGCTCTTCCAGCTCAGTCTGCTGGTGGTGAAATCAGCCGAGCTGGAGTCTATGAGCTCAAGTGCGATCATGGATGAACCCCAGTTCTGGGCAACGGCAGAAGACGCGTTCGCGATGCTGCAGACTGTGGTACTCCAAGTTATTGAGCATGCGCAGCGAGGCTATAATGCGGACGGAATGGAATCGCGATGCACCGAGATACGACGTTTGATCACTAGATCGATCGCGAAAGTGAACGAATCCCTGGCAGCCACGTATTCGCTGCCGAACGCCGAAGAACTCAATGAGATGCGGCAGTCGATGAAATATCCGCAGATGCCCCGAGTTGTCTACAAGGACGCTTTCAAGCAGTCGATGGACGACTACGATGTCGTCGCCCGTGCGCATGAGCAGATCAGCTCGGTGGATTTTGTGGACGCGAAGAGCTGCTCGACTGGTGTGCTTATTACGTGGCTCGCGAGCGCGGAAAGTAAGCAAACACATGGGAGCAGAGGCGTGGGACTCGTCGTCCTTCGAGCGATCGAAGGCTTCCTGTTTGCACGATCGTCATCACTACTTGGAGGGGTAGAGCACTGCGACGTGGACTGCACCATCGAAGACCTGCGGTATATCCTTTCGATATACGACCAGCGTGCGAGGGAATGGGACAAGGACTCTCTCAATCGTGCGCTGTTTGATGTGGAGCAGCGAAGCCGTGGACTGATCGTCAAATGGCTTGGTTTCTGCCTCGCGCATCGTCTTTTGTCAAAGTCCCACGATCTGCTTAACCGCTACGGGATCGCGCTTGACTGGCAAAACCTGAGCGTCGCAGTGCTGAGGGAACAAGCTGCGATTGATGCGCTTCGCCACGTTGCGTCGTATATCAGGATGTGGAATAGAACTGGTGGAGCACCGCTCTTCGACTTGAACAACGAGGCACCAACGACTCAGTTTGCAAGGTCCTTCGCTCTTCACTCCGAAATCCATTTAAGGCTATACGCAGAGGAAACCCAGCGCTTGGAGCGAAACGTGGCAGCAAAATGGAACGAGGTTCTACTAAAGAAGCAAACTGCGAGTAATCTCCGAGCAGAGATCCAAAGCATGAACGCTTCAATGGCGCAATACGAAATGCAAAAGAGAGAAGAGGAAGCGGAACTTGCAGCCGAAAATCGATGGCTTCCGAAGCGTCAGCGTCGCACCGAGAACCGGGAGATTCGACAGTACAGACACCAGATTCATCAGTTGAGCGCTCAGATTGGCAGCAGGGAACGGCGCCTTCTTGAAGCGCTGCACGTACCGTTCATTGTGAACCCACTGCCCGAGGACAAGGCTTTTGCTCTGGAGGTGCTGTTCTTTCTCCATATGCCAGCAGACCTTGCGATTTTGGGGGATTTATGTGCGACTGCCCAACGAGCGCTAGCCTCTCGAGATTCTTCGACAGGAAGTGCACTTCTAGAGTGGATGCTGGACACGACTTGGCTGAAGCATTACAAGACGTACAGCTCTGGACGGGATCCACAGGAGCAGTTGCTCACTGCGTGTCCAACGAACTTCAATATCCCACGTTCTCACGGACCGAGTTCGATCGACAGTCTGAGTGACGAATACGAGTATGCGAGGCGTTGCGTGTGGTATCCTCGGGGAGGAGGGACTCGAATCTACTGGAACTGCTCCTGTGGATATGCGGTCAATCCGTTCTCGATCTCCCGCGAGATGATAATCCAGTTCTTCACGCACAAGCTCCTAGCTGAGTTCCAAAGTCTGCAGTGGGCGATCGCGCATCCTGGGGGCGAAAAGCGTGGCAACTTGGTATACTCCAAGCTTCGAGAATCGTATCCTGACGATTTTGATCGGAGCTCGTTTATCCAGTTTGGCCAGTTGCGAGCATTCCCAAACCAGCAAGTTCGGAAGATCTGCTGTGCTGTGAAAGACAACGGCCTACCATGGCACCATCCTTGCGTGAAAGCAGTGGTCATGCAAGCGATGTACCAAGTAGGCGATCTGACGGACGAGCCAATTCCTCGTTCAGTGTGGAAGTCTGACATGCAAAGCGTTGAAGGTATGGCGATCTTCTGCTCGGCACTGGATCGATCAGCGAGCAAACTGAATCGCACCCCTCGTAACTTTGAAGATGTGCCCTTGCTGAGCGAGCTGGCGGCGTTTGTATCCCAGCGCACAGTCGAAGCGCGAGAGGTGGTGTCCAAGTTTGTGCACATGTGCCAGCGCTGGGCCAGGGACGTGCGCGAGCAGTACTCGAACCACCAGGGGATCTCGTCCCAAGTGTTGAGCGATCTCCGATCAAAGGAGTGTTTGCTCTATGGCTACGCACTTCAAGGTTTCACGCTCGGCGAATTGCGAGCTGCGGATCTGCTGGAGATGGGCAAGCTCGTGATGCTGTTCCGCAACAGTATGCTCTATACTGGCGGCAGCGCACTGTGGCCGGAGCTACAGAAAATGGACACTGTGGTCACTGAGATTATGGCCAGGAGAACCCCGGAACTCGTTGCGTTAGTGCTTGGGAATGCCAACAATTCGAATCAGACGCTGACGGCATTGTTGCAAGTGGTGAACCATAGTGCGCCGAACGATTTGAACTGGGAAATCGTCAACCCCAAGTTTGATGGGCGAGTTCCCACTTCGTTCACAGCCTACGATAGATCGACGCAGACGCATTTTGCGATCAACTTGTTCACTGGCAGCATATTGACGGACGGCAACACTCCCGGAGGACTCCCCGCGCAGATCCGAGCGGACAAGCGCTTTCAGGACCTGTTTGGCGAGCAGGACTTCGAAGTGGCGTGCAGCAAGAGCGTGTACCGGACGTCGTGTCCGATTCACGGGTGCTTCCTGGAGTTCAGTTTGCCTGTGGACGAGTTGCGCATTCGAGAAGTCTACTTTGACGCACGGAAGGAGATGGTCAAGAGACTCGAATTCTGTTCCCTAGAGTGGAGGAAGCGATTATTGAGCGTCCTACCGACGCGCGTCATGGAGATGCACTCGCTGTGGCTCTGGGTCGAGAAGAACTGCGTGCTCGCGCGGTCACCAAGGGCATTCGATAAGGAAGTGGTGTTCGTCGTGACGTTTGGTGATGCGAACGCCAGCGATGCTGTCTCTGTCCAGTGTTTCCAGCTACGAATGACCGACAAGAAAGCTCCGCATCTCGCGATCATGGATCGCCTGGTGGATTGCGACTCTTTCGTGACGGTTAGCAAACGCCTCACACGAGTACTCCAGAAGTTTGAAAGCTGTGCGTATATCCACGTGCTTCGGGATCCAAGCGGTTGCGTGAAGATCAACCTGCCGCGATTCCGGTTGACGTTTGTTTTGGATACAAACTGTGGGCTATTGCGCTCTCTGGAGTACGAAGGCTACGCTCTCGACCAGAATCAGCAACTAGACGACGCGTTCCCGAACTTCAGTCACTACCTGGTACTTCGTTTGGTTGATGTTGCTGCGATTTCAAAGCCAAAGATGAAAATCATCACGCCGGCAGGCAAGATCGTCAGAGACGCTGTGTCACGCAAGTTTGACATCGCTGTGCCTGCGGAACCCTCGGCGAGTCTCAACGTTGTTGTGTTTGACGTTCATCGTCGGCTGGGGACACTGACGACTGAGTCCACGGTCTCGAGGTTGCAGCTGTGTGCGCTCTTGACGAGTACGGGACTGATCATCTCCAGCACGTTTCTCAAGATGACTGGCGCGGAAGCTGCGCTCAAGTTTATGCGCGGGTGCTACATCAGCCGCCCGTTCTCGGCAGGTGAGACTCAGTCACTCCTGGACATTTGCGCGTTTGGGCACCGCGAACCAGCGCTGAAGATCCTCGCGAGCTCGTTGCTGCAGAAATCAGCACGATGCTCATTCTTGGCAGGTGCGAATGGTGGCGGTGGTGGCGCCATGATGCTGGCAGTGATTGATTGCGCAAACGAGCTGGATGCGTACTGCGCCATGTGCGTTCAGCTTCCTGAGCGCAACGTCTTGCGAGCGCGACTTGATGCCATCGAGGAGCAAATCATCCTGGGTAATGTTCGTCAGCGTGAATTTCGTGGCAAGCGGGTTTCGACAAAGTTGGTGGATCTGGATCCAGCCCCCGTGAGTAAGGATTTTGTGAAGGAGATTGAAGCGAAGCTATTGCAGTTGCTCGCTCCTGGCGCAAAGGCTCGAGGGACGATACCATCTCTGCCGATCAAGCAGCTTGAGAACAACACCATCGGTACAGAGATGAGCGCTGAGCTTCTTGAAAGCTGGCGGGCGTACCATGAGCACCCTGAAGCGTGCCTCATCGAGTCCCCAGAGGTGTTGGTTGCTGCGTTCCAGACGCTGCTCGACGATGTGCGCAGCAAGAGGTGTGCTCAGGAGCAGTACATCTTTGAAAGTATCGAGAAAGTGCGGAATGGAAGCATCTCCAACTGTTTACTAGCAACGATCAACTACGCTCCGACGCCAACGCTCGACGACATCATCCGGAGCTCCTTTGATCCAGAGATCCTCTTGCTGCTGGCTCCAGAGCTATCGCGTCAGGGAAGATCCGACTTCAAGGCTGCAACGTTCGTGTTGATGGAGCTCTGTGTACTGGAAGATAAACTGGAGCGCCTCGTGAAGAGTACCCAGCAGCCGTCGCTCCCTTCTCGCTCCTACTTTGTGGATGAACTCAAGAGTGTTCGCGAATGGAGCAGCGAGGAGTGCCCTTTCTGGCTGGCGTTTGAGGTCGAAGGACGACTGCAGATCCGGCACGAGCAGTATGTTGTCGCAAAGCATCTGATCGACAACCCAGGCTCGGTGTGCCAGATGAGCATGGGTCGAGGCAAAACGAGAGTGATCCTGCCGATGCTGTTCCTGTACTTTAGCCATCGCCACCGTGGTGACAAAGTGGTGCGAGCGCATTTCCTGACGCCATTGCTGAGCGAGACGAGGCAGTTTATGCATCGGTACCTGTCAGCGAGCAGCACGCTTGGACTGAACTTTATCG
>JAADVK010000981.1:0-13325 GCA_023334975.1 Globisporangium sylvaticum | reverse complement strand
TCTGATAGGCGTCGGTCCAGCTCGCTTGGGAATATGGACGCCTTTTGATATGTTTTACCACAGTAGGCAGCTGTGCTTTTTGTGTGTTCTTCAAGGCATTCAAACAAATTGAGCCGTTTTCTGAAGAAGCTACAAAAAGGCACCCACTCCTGCAAAGAACCTCGGTTCTTTGACTTGTTTCGTCCAGCCCCCTCATTCTGCAACTCCTGTTTTTCAGGCGGAAGAGAAAAGTGGTTCCTCCTGACAACAGTCAGGAGAAAGAACGACCATTCTGTCCAAGCACCATGATCAACGAGCTCATTTCGATCCTGCGTTTGGGCTCACATACAAATCCCCAGTCGTTTCAGTCCTACATGGGATTTTTGCTCAGACGCAAAAGATCGTGTGGGTGAATCCAAATTTTGATGGTGATATGGAGAGAGCCAAAAAGCTCTCTATGTTTCTCGGACATTTTTTTCAAGTCGCTGGATTTCGCCATTCATCCTTGTGATTGACAAACACCACATGCGGTGCATGGGCATTTTGGATTGGAGGCAGCCATGTGCGTGTGGGGCTCTCGCTGTTGTCTCAGCAGCTCATTCATTTTTTGTTCGTGAGTGTCCGCCCTCCACTTGGCAAATGGTTGGAGCTGGCCAGCCTGGGCTGGACGGCACTTTCGCACTTTCGCACTTTCGCACTGGCTGAGCGGGCGTCAATAGAACCCGCTGCGGCGTTTGCCTGGCGAATGGCGAACTGTGATGTCCAACAGCATTTGAATGAACATCTTCTGAGCACACACATGTTGGAGGTGGCTTCGCATCTGGGACGAGCCGACAGATTCAGAGGTGCCGTAGACTCAAAAGACCTCGGACATCGCCCAAAAAGTGCTGGTGCAAGCAAGAGTGCGGAGTGCAGGCAGTCAAAATGAAGGAAGTGATTTTCGAAGCCAAAGCGCTCGAACTCAATATGAAAATCTGAAAGCTCAGAATCGCCTGTGCAGATGCTGAGTTTGTCCTATATATTCTACATTAGGATTCCTTCAATACGACAAAGTCCTAACAATCAGAGAGTGCTTTCCACTATTGAGAAAGGTATGTCGCTTCTGAAACACGGTATCAAGCCAACAACGCGCTTTTGTAAAAAGATCACTGTTGCGTCAGTTTCTTTACGTAAAAGCTCGCGTATCCTCCCTGTACAAAAATATGGGCAAAAGCCAAGTCATATATTTTATCAAAATACGGTGCTTTCCAAATCAAATATATCACTTTACGGTCTACATTCGCTCCAAAGCTAAAAGCGCGCTGTTGCCTCGCAATCCCAGTGTAAACTAACTCCCCGCGCTATAACACTTGGCGCTGTTGAGTTGGTGGTGGAGAAATCGCACTTTGGTTACGAGCCACAGCTTCCCAGAAGACCCGCAAAGGCACGCAAAAAGCAATAGAAGCAGCATGGTGGTGAGACTGCGACTCGCGCGCTGGGGCCGCAAGGACCTCCCTTTCTACCGCATCGTGGCCGCGGACGCGCGCGCCCCTCGTGACGGCAAGCACCTCGAGATTGTACGTACCGTGTAGCAGTTCGTTGCCTTTACTGTCTGTCGTTAAGCGCCGCACGCGGCACAATGACTGTGTGCTGATGATCGCTGCGTTGTCTGTGTATGTTTATGTGTAGCTGGGCACGTTCAACCCGATCGCGGCGACCGATGGCGTGAAGGAGCTGCGCGTGAACAGCGAGCGCGTGAGATATTGGGTGTCGGTCGGCGCGCAGCCGTCGGACCGCGTGAGCCACCTGCTCGGCATTGCCAACATCCTGCCGATGCCGCCAACGCGCCAGTACGGCAAGAAGAGCATCCCGAAGAAGGACCGCGAGCCAGTCAAGAAGTAAGCAGCTAGGGCAGCAACAGACTCTCCACAGGGAAGCGCAGCGCAGGATAGAGCGGAAAAGAATGAAACAGCAGCGCGCGCACATACACACACACACGTAACACAGAGGGAGGAGCCTGAAAGGCGGACGCAGGACAGCTTTGGTTCATCGCCTTCAGCACACACGAAGAAAAACACAAACAAACAATACAAACATGTGAAACAATACAACGCGTTATTGCACACAGTGTTTGTGTGCACTGGGTTGTCGTTTGCATGGAGTTCCACCAGCGTCTGCCAAGCATTTTCCATGCTCAGAATATCTCTCTTCGAATAATACAAGGAAGGCAAGGTGCAGCATGCAGGTGAACGGCCACACGCGTACGATATATGCGTGTGTATACAAGTACTCATCAAACAAATCTATATATCTCTTCATTCAAATCCACTCCTTCAATGGGTTAGCACTGCGTTGCTTCCACTATCGAGAGCTAGGCTTCACTACACTGTAGTGCCGTCTGTCTGTCTATTTATCCTTTCGGCTCGTTCGCCGGTTCTTGAGCGGGCCCGAGCCGCCGCCCTTGAGCATGTTGCCGCCCTTCTTCACCTGCTCGTTGAACGTGGCGTTCTGCTCCTCGAGCCACTTCCAGATCTCCTTCTGCTTCTCCTTCTTGGCGTCCACGCGCGCCGTCTCCTCCTGCTGCTTCTCGCGCGCGAGGAACTCCGCGTCGCGGCGCAGCTCGCGGGCCGCACCCTTGCGCGCGCGCTTCACCTGGCGCTGCAGCTGCTTCAGCTTGGCCTTGTCGCGGTCCGCGCTCTTGTCCTTGCGCAGCGTGTAGTTCTCGTCGAACTTGGGCGTGAACGTCGGCAGCACCGACGGCGCGAAGCTCTGCAGGCGCAGCGGCGTGCGCGCGGCCCAGCATTTCTCTAACTGGTCCGCGACGAACGCGATCGTCTGGTTCACGTCCGCGCTCTTGCCGTCAAAGAACGAGCGCGTGAGCTCGTGCAGCAGCAGGTACACTGGGTGGAACAGCTCGTCGAACGACGGCAGGTGCGCGTACTGCTCGGCCGCGAGACGCACGACACCGAGGATGCCCTGGAGGATCGACGCCGCCGAGGCAGACGAGGACGCCGCGAGCTGCAGGCTCGGCAGCTTCAGTCCTTCGTCCTTGCTGCTGCTGGCAGCCACCCATTCCTGCAGGTCCGTGCGCAGCGCGTGCGGCTCGCCATTCGAAGACGAGGAGCTCAGGAACAGGCGCAGCAGATTCTTGATGCACACGAGCACCTCGGGCGTGAAGCGCTGCTTGTCCTTGGTGATCTGCAGCACCAGCGTGCACGTGAAGAGCGCCTGCGTGGCTTCTTGGCGCGAGTCAAAGCTGCCGTTGACGAGGCACTCACCCAAGAGTGTCTCGAGCGGCGAGATGACGTTGTGGCGCAAGTCCGAGGTCGGGAAGATCTGGATCAGCACCTTGAAGAGCAGCAGCTCGGACAGCTCGGGCCACTTGGACGGCGACTTGGAGCTGTGCAGGCGCTTGAAGAGGTTGATCAGCAGCTCGCGCACGATCACACCGGCCGTGTCGCTCAGCTGCTGGGCGAGTGCGTACAGATGCTTGGACAGCGCGTCGAGCTATAGAGAGGTAATAGAGATACACAGGGTTAGTTAGATATGAGAGCACAGTACTATGGACTTCTTCCAGTATAAGTGAACGTACGTCTTCTCGGTGGATCGCGTAGTGCCCGGCCCACTTGAGGAACTGGCGGATCAGGATCGCGAAGAAGCTCTTCATCTTCGCCTGGTTGTCCACACTGATGCGCGGCGAGTAGTACGTGATCACGCGCTCGACGATCAGCGAGCGGTTCGCGGCCGAGCTCTTGGCGTGCTTCTTGAAGAGCGCTGTGAGCTCCTCGGGACTCTCAGGGCACGGGAACACGAATGGCAGCTCGTCCGCCGCTTCCTTGCGCTTGCGCTCCTTCTCTTCGTCGTCTTCCTCGTCGTCTTCATCATCATCTTCTTCTTCGTCGTCATCCATCTCGGCAT
Source organism: Globisporangium sylvaticum (assembly GCA_023334975.1). Classification (NCBI taxonomy): domain Eukaryota; phylum Oomycota; class Peronosporomycetes; order Pythiales; family Pythiaceae; genus Globisporangium; species Globisporangium sylvaticum. Next base: position 9,449 of record JAADVK010000981.1, on the reverse strand, counting down.
CCTCATCAGCGCCTTCGCCATCTTCCTTCTCTTCATCGTCCGAGTCAGCTTCAGAGTCTTCCTCTTCGTCGTCCTCCTCTTCATCACCTTCCTCCTCGTCACCCTCCTCTTCGTCGCCTTCTTCTTCCTCTTCCTCCTCGGCACCGTTGAAGCGCGCGTCCAGCGCATAGTCGCTCGACAGGTCGTCGTCGGTCGGCGGCATCACGATCAGCTGCGGGGTCTTCTTCTTCTTCTTGTCCGCCGCCTTCTTGCCCTTCTTGCCGCGCTTGCCCTTCTTGCCGCTCGTGTCATCGTCACTGTCGTCATCATCGTCGTCACCTTTCATGCGAGCAACGCGCTTCTTCTCCAACTCGGCGAGACGGTCGCGCTCCTTCTGCGCGGCTTCCTCGGGGGACATGCGGCGCTCCGTGGCCTTCACCTTGGCCTCGTACGCGAACTCGCGCGTGAGCTTGTCGAACTCGTCCATGGGCGTCTTCTCTGCGATCTCCTTGCCGTTCGCGCGCGTCGGGCGGAACTCGAGCAGCGCGCGGATGTCGTTGAAGCCCTCGTCCAGGTTGTCGGTCGACTCTTCCTGCGCGGACTTGTTCTTCTGGCGCTCGGCCTTGTACATCTTGGCCTTCATCATCACCTCCTGCATGATCTCCTTGTGGGTCTTCTTGCGTCCGTCCTCGCCCACGCCTTCTTCGCCCTCGGCGCCGTCCGCCGGTCCGTAGTGGCCCGAACTGGAGCTGCCGCCGCCGAAGTGCAGCTTGTTCACGATCTCGCGGTCCATCTCGCGGTTGTGGTCGTCGTCCTCGAACTCCTGCTCGAACACGCCGTCGTTGTTCAGGTTGTCGTAGTCGTCGATCTTGGCACCCTTGTGCGTCAAGAAGAGCTCGTCGTCGTCGTTGTCGTCGTCCGAGTCGTGCAGCGCGAACGCGCTCGCGTTACGCAACTTGCGCTTGCGCTCGGTCTGGAAACGCGCGATCATCTTGTCCTCGAGCGACATGGTCGGGTCCTGCTCGCCCAAACGGCGATCCTTGAACATGTTGGCCTTGTTGCGCGCCTGGAACTGCGCGCCGAGCGTCTTCTTGCGCTTCGCCTCGGCCTCCGCGCGCGCCTCGGCGACGTTGCGGCCCTGGCCCTTCACGCGCTTCCCGATCACCTCGTATTTGGTCTTGGTGTTGCCGCGCACGTCGAACGGGTTGCGGCCGCTCGCAGACGACGAGCGCACCACCGCGGCTTTAGGTGCAGCGTCACGACCGCCGCCGCCACGTCCGCCACCACCGCGTCCACCAGCGCCACGGCCGCCTCCACGCCCACCGCCGCGACCACCACCACGGCCGCCGCCGACCTTCATGTTGCCTCCTTTCTTCATGAACACCATCGTGGCCTTTTCTCAAGGGCGATCGGTGCGGAATGTAGCAGCGAGCACCAGAGAGAGAGCAAGAGAGGCCAATGGAGTCAAGCAAGTGTGGAGTTTGCTTTGCCTATTGACTATTGTGATTGCAGCTCTTCCCAGCGCCAATCAAAACGCCGTCGACAAAACTGAAGTTTGTGTCTAAACAGGAGCTTTGATATAGGATTTGCGAGTCTAAAACGTGCTTCTCGAGACATTTTTGGGGTACAATAGATGGCACGAGCTCTCTTAAAATCGTCTTGACCAAAGCTGAAACAGCGTTACTATCGGAAAAGTCATGGATCTTGACCGGATTTAAAAGCGCGAGTGCTTTATCTTTTTTGAATGTTTTCAAAAAACGCTTCACACTCGCCTGTTAAATGGATCACACATGTTTTCTGGGTGGGTTATTGCTGTCTGTGAATGCGGGTGTTTGGGTAATGAGGAAATGGGTTCGGGTTTTGCTGCATTTTCATTGTTGTGGAAAACCCGACAGGCTCGTGATGGGTTCGTATACATTTGTAGAGGGAGTACCACTGGGACATCGGCATACAAAATCAAGTCAAAAGAGGGAACAGTGGTGGTTTGATTGCTCACTTGCTTTTGCTCATAGATTTTCAGAGGCAGAAGCAGCAATAAATGTTAGATGTTAAATGTTTGTTATAACAAGACCGCAAACCCGACTGAAAAAACATTGCACTTTGACACGGTAGGCGGCTATCAAGGGAATTGGTGCCACAGCAACTCACACTCACTCAAAAGGAAACCAGGCAAGGCAGCCACCTCACTGCTCAATAGCCACGAGTACGAGTGTGTCTGCGTATTTATAAGTCACCGCCGCCTTCCTGCAGCATAGGCACATCCATACAGACAGGCATATCGATCAGAAGCAGCATGGCGCAATTCGGGCTCCACCAGCCGCTCGACGACGAGGAGCTCCGGATGTCGCTGGACGACGACATGCGCGCGCTCGAAGCGCTGGACGCCGAGGACCCGGGCGTGGATGTGGACGTGGACATGGACGTCGTCGAGGGCTTGGACGGCTTGGATGACCAGCAGCAGCAGCAGCTAAAGCAAGAGCAGCACGGTGACGACGGCGACGTGTTCCGGCCGAGCGCGATGCTCGATCGACACATGGAGGAAGAGTGGGTCGGCGGCGCGTTCTACTCGACGTGCTTCCAGGTGTCCGAGCTGGTGGAGAAGGACCTCGACGGCGGCTTCGTCGACATCGAGCAGATGCTGCTGAGCGAGTCGGAGGAGTTTCTGACGGCCCACTTCGCGAGCACCAGCGACGACCAGCTCCACGCGCAGCTGCTCGACGACAAAGGTGACCAGGGCGATCAGCAGCGTCAGCGTATGATCCGAGCCGAGATCACTGCGCGACACTTTCTACATGCAAAGCGCACCGACAGTGATAGCGACGCCGCGCAGCTGCAGCAGCAGCGGCTGGTGCTGCTCAAGCAGGCGATCGCGTCGTCGTCGCTGTCGTCGTCGTCGATTTTCAACATGCCGCCAAAGTACTTTGAAAGTGGCGTGCAGAGCTCGCCACAGAAGCGCCGCGCGTATCGACGCACGTTCGGCGAGCGCACGCAGCCGTTTGCGTTTGGTAGCAGCAGCAGCAACAACACGTACAGTTTCAAACAGGAGCATCAGCAGTCGGCGCGAACGTCTAGCGACTGCTATTACCAGATCGGCGGCAACAGCAGCAACGGATCGACTTTCAACGACGAGAACTGTCCACCCCACCCAAGCGCAACATCATCGGACGAGGTGCGCATTAAGGAGGAGGTCGTGGACGCTAGCGCTCACCAATGTATTCCCCGTGCTGCTGTTGTTCATGCGAGCGAGTCGGAAATCGAGTCGATGGACGAGGGTCACGGAGATGAGGAAGAGCTGAAGGCGGCTGTGGCAGCAGACAGCCGTGCGCAGACACCAGTGACACTCGCTCCGTTCACGGGCTTTCGAAGTATCAGTGACGACCACCATTACAACGAGGACGAGGACGAGCAGGAAGTCACGAGGACGACGCTGCGGACGCCACTGCGCCGAAGCCTCTCATCTCCAGCGCCATCAATTGCAACAGAACAGCACTTTACGCCCCAGCAGCAGCAGCATCTCTCCGGCGACTACGCGAGTCGCTCCATGTCACCCGCCGACGCGTTCGAGAAGGTCGCGGTGGTGCTGCAAGTCGCCAAGGACTCGCCAGGACGAGTCGACAAGTTTGAGTGGCGCATCGGCGGTTCAGCACAGGCGCAACAACAACATCAGCCCAATAATGGAAACAACAAGAAGCGACCAAACCTGTCGGCGCAGCTCGGGAAAGCAGACGCGATCCTCTCATCGAACAGCGACGATTCGCTCTCCTGTCCGGCCTCGTCGTCAGAACAAAACGAGAGTAGCTCCAGCACGACAGTTGCGACAGCGACGCTCCCGCCTCGGTACTTTCGCGGCGTCACGAGCTCTCCCCAGAAGCGGAGAGCGCACTCGACCACGTTCGGCTCGTTCGCGCGCTCGTTCTCGTTCACGGGCTCGTCTGGTCCGCCCAACGACCTGTGAAGGGCTCAGTGCCAGTGAGCGGGTATATGGGTATATGGGAGGGAGTGCGTTGGCCAGCAACAAGAGTGGCGTGTGCGTTTGTTTTTGGTCAACTTTGGCTCAGAGTTCAGTAGTTGATTAGTTAGCATTAGGGAGATTTTAGGTTTTCAGGCTGGAAGCTGCGAGACGGGTGCTGTATATTTACCAGAGGAGAAGAGAGAAAGACAGTCAAGAAACATTGAGCAACTCACCCGAAGGACAAACAACAAACAAAAACAAAAACAGCTTTGCAGCAAACTCCCTTGATCAATCTCCCATACTCTCTCACCCCCATTACACTGAGAACTTGGCGTGACGTCCCTCGCTGTTCAAATAACAACACTCCATTTGTTCATCAACGAACATGGATCGTCGGCGTCGTTACGAGCTTTAAAGTGGTCAGATTGCCAATTCCCATCCAGTGGGGGCTGTTCGCATTCAGGTCCACTCAGCATCGCTCTTGGAGGTACCAGTACTACCCTCCAACCGATTTTCCGACTTTGTGATCACAATTTCTTCATTCATATTCACTCTTTCTCCACTTGTGCTATATCTTCTTCCTCTCTCTCTCGCTCTCTCATTTAAATTACTAACTATCCCCATTTGCAACACCCTCTCCTACTCATACACTATCTCCAGTCCCACTTGGCACTCTCTCTCTTCTTCTCGTCTCTCGCATTGCGTTCTTCCTCCTCATTCACATCAACAACAAAATCATCACCACCACCTCCACCGACCGTTTTCCTTCTTCATCGAATCGGATCAGTCACCCATCGTCAGCCACCAACCACCACTAAACACCAAATACAAAATCGCCAATTTCTCAAATCAGCTGCAGGCACCCTGGGGAGTCGGGATCGTCAGCGCCGCGAGGCACCCGAGGTCAAGGCGCAGGCTCTGCGACGGAGCAACATCGGCGCCATCAAGCGCGCCAAGAGCTCCGCTGCTGCTTTGACTCTGACTGGTCTGAGTGCTGTTGCTGGAGCTGTCGATCGCCATGCCCCACGAGTTCGCTGCTGCTGCTACGGGGGACGCAGGCGGACTCACGTGCGGGATCTCGATCGGCGGCTGGGTCGTGAAATGCACTTTCTTGAGCACACCCTGCGCTTCCTCGTCCGCGTCGTCGAGAAGGCTGTCGAGCACCATCATGTGGCTCGACGCGTCGCCCATCGAGTTGTCGGACGAGCCCTGCGAGTTGCCCGACTGGCCCCGCGAGCGCTTCCGCGCCGGCTCGTCGTGGCGGAACGCGGCGAGCGAGAGCGTGAGGTCTTCCGTGCTGCTCCGTCGCTGGTGGCCCGGGTTCTGCATCTGCTGCTGGTCCTCGTCGTGCGGATTGCCGCTGCCCGACGGGTACGCCATCGGGTCGTCGTTCTGCATGTTGGGCGAGAGCTCGATGCGATACGAGATCGCGCGGTTCAGCAGCGTGTTGTGGTTGAGCGCCAGCTCGTCCGCGTCCAAGCCGACCTGCGCCTTCACGATCTCCGCGATCTGCTCCCGCGAGTCAAACGACTTGAACGTGTACGACCGAGACGACGCGCCAAACCTGATTGAAAATGCCATACAACCACAGTCAGAACACCAGAGGTCCCAGGTATACAATCGAAGTGATAGAGATACGTACTTGAGTTGGGATCCATGGACGAGTAGCGTCGGCCGCAGCGCCTTGAGCCGCAAGCCGTCGACAAACGTGCCGTGCGCCGAGCCTAAATCCACTAAATACACGCTCACGCCATCGTGGTGGTGCAGGATCGCGGCGTGCACTCTGCAACAAGGAAACAAAACAAGTACAGTAAGTACACGATGAGCTCCAGTCGAAATCTCCTAATCGCATGAACCTCTTGGGCGGTTTGAGTGCGTGAACGAACCTGGAAATCGAGCAGTGGCTCAGCACGATGTCCACTATACTGGTGTTGCGACCTATTAAATACATGCTCTTCTGGTACACCGTATGCTACACAAATCATACAAATCAACAAACACAATAAGTAAGTACAACGCATTCGTCACACAATCGACACCATAACACATAACGCCATACGCATAACGCCATACACATACCGTGGTGAGGAACTCGTGGCTCTTGTAGACGTCCAGGAGCGTGATCGCGCGCGGCTTGGCGTGCGTCTCGAGGTTGAGACACCAGGACGGACGCTGGCTGGACTGGTCCTTGAGCGGTGCGATCAGATCCAGGAACTTTGGACGGGACGCGCTGCTGCGCGCGCTGCAGCTGCCGAGGTTGAGCTTCGGGAGCTGCAGGCACTGGTCCAGGATCGTGGACGCCGACTCGTTGGACAGTGAGGAAGATGATGATGAGGAGGAGGATGACGACTGGGGCGGCATGGCCATGGAGAACGAGAGCGTGAGCGGCGGCGGCTCGCGCAGCGGCATGTCGACGCCGATGTGGAGCGTCGTAATCGCTGCTGCGGACGTGTTGTTGTTGTTATCCAGCTTGCGCTTGTGTTGCTGGATGGGGGGAGAGTGGTGTTGTTGTTGCTTGCTGGGACTCGGGCTCCTGTTGTTGTTGTTCTCGCGCTTGCGCTTCTTGCTTGTGGATGAAACCGACGAAACCGCGGCGGTCAATACGGACGGCGGGGAGGCGCGCAGATACCCGGCTGCGGCTGCGGACGGGATGATGATTGCGGCGCTGGCGGTGGCGGTCGAGTGAGGGGATCGGAGCTGGACTTGCGACGCCAGCTCGACTGATTGATTGATTGAACTGCTGACCTGGCGGGAAGGGTGGACGAACGAACGGACGGGTCCGATGGATGGCTCGGTGTTCTACTGCGGACGCCGCGAATGGGGGAATGAGTGACTCACCCGTTTATCTATCCGTCAGACGACGACGACCACTTGGCTTGCTTGTTTGCTTGCACTCAGACACGCTTGTTTGGTACTGAGGCGAGCGAGCGATCGCACGCACCGCTGACAGCCTCAAGCAAACGAAACACACGAGCAAACAAACACACGAGCCGTCGGTCGGGGCGTCGCGCGTCGTGTGGACGTGATGTGATGTATATGGGCGGGCTGTCGTCCGTTGTGGTTTGTTTGTTGTTGTTGTTGTTGTGTGCTGTGGGCTGTGGTGCGGTCGTCGGGATCTCTTCTTCTTCCTCCGCAACAGCCACACTGTATGGAATGCGAGGATGAGGACGGACCGTCGGTGCACCGACTGATCTGTGCGGGCGGCGACTCCTCCCTGTCTCTCTCCTCTCTTCGCGATCGGGCAGCGAACGATCTGGACGCGCGCGGCTCGGACGGCGGATGCGGTCTCGCTTGCTTGGATTTGTGCGGACGGCCCTGCTTGCTTGCTTCTTGCGCTTGTTCTCGCGTGCCTGCTGACGCGGACCGCACTGTATGTGGAGATGTATGTGCGTCTGTGGTGTGGTTGTTGGGCCGAACTAACGGGGGGGACGGACGGAAGGGAGGGGGGAACACAAGATCACAAGCCGCAAGCAACAACACAAGTCACCCCAGTGTGTCAGAGCCTGACTTGCTTCTTGCTTCTTGCGTGTGGTTGTTTGTTGCTTTGGGAAGGAACAGACAAGACGCCCTTCTTGCTTTTGGTCCTTCAGTCCGCCACACCCGTCTTGTCAAAGCAAACAGCACAAGGCTGTTGTTCGGTCGGTGGTGCAACGAGTGTCTCACTTGCCACATGGTCTTTTTTTGTGGGCTGCACAACTGGAACCACAGTGTCGCAGTTCGCAATGCAGCCGGTGGCGCTAGCCTGCATTTTGACGGGAGTGGACGGAGTTGTGGAATTTGTTGTTGGATTGTGGCGCGACGGTTTTCTGGTGCCTTGTTTTTGCACCGTCGTCGGATCGCGCTTTTGTTAGCGCTCTCTCGGAAGAGGGAAAGGGTAACGAGGCTGTTCGAAAGGTTGAACTATGCTGAATGACAGGAATGTAGAGAATTACATTTTTCGACTTGTTTTTCAAATTGGAAAACATGTACTAATTCGCAGTGGATTATTTTGAAAAAATAATTCCGAAATAAAACACGAAATTTCACAACTTCAAAAGAACTCCTCTGGAAGTGTCCGTCCGCACAGCGCAGTCAGGGACAATCCAGGGTCACTGTTTTGGAGTGCTGTTCACGCCAATAATGGCACAAAATGCAAGAAAATGAAACGACGCTTCCGGCGACACCACTCGCGTTTGAGGGGCTGTTTTCGTAATGACGATTGTGCATCATCACTAAGGAAGCACATGAGCAGCGACATAGAGCACGAGTGCGCCTACCTTGCTGACGCTGTGCGTGTGGGTGAAGTGAAAAAAAACAGAGCCCTTTTCAGGTTGTAAATCCTTAACATCAGTTCTCAACCAGCGGCTCACAGCACACACACCAATCAGATTGAAGAGCGATACGAAAGTCCCGCTTCTCGATGCAACCCCAAATGCCAGCAATTTTCGAGGTAGGAGATGGCCTTCTCCGGAGACATTCGATGGAGAGCGATAGTACTTGTGTACGTGTACAATGTAGACTCTAGCACTGTCGCAACAGTGTTGGGTCAGATCGCAGTATAGGTCGTTGGTATAAAATGTTCTGCACGTCTGGCAACGTGTCAAAGGCCAAAAGCAGTAACAAGGCGTCAAGGTGGCCACGAAATATGTGTGACTTTGTAAAGGATTAAGTTAGCACGAACCCGTCCTTCTATTTTGAGGAGCTTTGCCAAGAAGTCCAAGCAAACGTCGGCCACAGCGCCATCCTCCCAACTCTAAAATCTGTCGCGCCTTGCGGTTCGCCGTCTCCTGTCGCAAAAAATGCTCTCAAAACGAGCTGTCAAGTGCCTACCGCGTGAGCGGAGGGAGTACGCTCTGCGCCTCTCGCCGTTTTATAGCAGTCCAGATCAACTTGTTTTTGTTGATGAGACTTTGAAGGACATGCGTTAGTGATGGCATGTAATTTTAGCTGCTATTGTATTCATACTAACATGCATGTGCGCTGTGCGTTATAGCTCTGATCTATGCCTATATAGCTGGTCAGCGCGAAACTCTCCAGCTAACGTCTCGCTGCCGTTCAGCCAAAGAACTCGAGTTTCGGACTTCGCTGCACTCGACGTCGCAGGATTTTTGCCTGGGGGAACGTGGAAGTCATGTTCACTAGACAGCGATTCCATGACACTTTCAAGACCAAGATTCTACCGTACTTTAATTCATGGCCACTACCGCGATCGATAGTGTTCATGGACAATGCGAAAATACACATGTACCAAGAGCTACATGACATGATATTCTCGACAGGGGGGGGTTACTGTTCTTCCTTCCGCCTTACTCGCCGGACTTCAACCCAGTCGATGTCTCTTTCTCGCCCCTGAAGCGCTGGGTCCAGAGACAACAAACGCGTTCCGCGAAATTCCGATATCAGTACTTCGATTGGCGATGCGCTGTTGCACCAAAGCGAACAACTTAGTGAGGGGAAATCGATATCGCCAATGTGGATACGAGCAAAACGAACTGTCTATTAATGTATGATATACAAAGGGTCTGTTTATTCATCGTGT
>JAADVK010000980.1:0-13349 GCA_023334975.1 Globisporangium sylvaticum | reverse complement strand
GTAAACCCTGTGTGTCTCGGCGCTTCTCACTGCGACTTTGAATCCCACGATGAAGTCCAGAGTTGATAGACTCCTCCCCAGTTCTACCCGTGTGGATCTTGTCGAGTACGCGCACGCCCGAGTAGATGTTCTTGTTGTTCTTGCTCTCGTCCCACATACGCGCGCCACGAGAACTCGCTCACTTGGATGCCGTTCATGCCTGGTTTCGAGTCATCCAGGTCCGACGTGAACTTGACCAAGCACTTGCGCGCGTCCACGTTGATGTCCGTGAACTGCTTGTACACGGAGTCGCCAATGGTCGTGTACACAGCCTTCTGTGGTGGTGCCACGCGCTCGTGCCAGTTGATAGTTGATATTGGTACCCGATCATCACGCTCGAAGGCCGTGTCTCCTCTCATCTTGAGGTTGGAAGGGCGTTGAAGAAAGATGTGCGCTGCTCGAAATGTCTTCATTCTGGTCCGCCCTCACATCGTGGATTTGCCGTACTCATCTCTCTTCATGTTCATCCGCAATCGACGTGATACATCACGACAGTGGCCGGCTGGAAACTCGCAGGCTGGGAATTGAAGCCTTCCCTATCTGTCTCCGCAGCAATTTACCATTTCTTGTTGTATATTAGACATTTCACTCATCGGTTGCTACAGTTTTCGTTTGTGCGGCTACAGCATAGTTGCAGGTCAAACACCAACACCACATATGTTAGCATCTCAATCATCAAGAGCGGCAAGTGAAGCAAAAGGGTTGTTCGTACCTTTGGCTTCAGGCTCAGAGTTGTCTTGATGAATCTTGAAAGGTGGTCGAAGCGGACTCGATGCACCACGGCGAGCAAACCATACTGATCACGCAGAGATTCCTTTGAAAGGCAAGAAAGAGAAAATCCATTAGTTAACTACCGAAGAAGAAATATTCAAGTAACAGCACGAAATGCGATGCGATCGCACCAAAGAACACAAACTAAAGCATATCCTCATCACCATACAGTATATACGGAATTCAGATAACACGCAGTACATGCATAAGGCAAACCCAAGACGCAGGCATCATTTGCTAACTGAGCATATCACCAACTGCAAATGCAGTCTGGTAGCAGCAAATCACGCGAACTCGTTCGTTCGGAGTGTAGTTTTACCTTCTAGAGAGGATAGTTCTCGAAGTCAGGCGTATCTTGGTCACTGGGTTCCCTTCAATTTAACCGATCCATCGCCAAGAAGACGCCTTCGCACAGCGTCGCGTCGTTGACCATCGCCCTAAAACACAAGGAACAAGAGTTCGACAGAATCCACACAAGTTAGAAGAGTGAAGTTTGAAATAAAGCAACTAAAGAACGTGTTTCTACCTACCAAATACTTGATCCACAGGATGTCGTTCGTGATCACACAACTATTTCGCATGCGGTTCCTGCTTGATTTTCGGCTTCACATCCGGACGACTGTTTGGTTTCCGATCATTCTTGTGGTCGTTTCGGTCTCTAGAGAAGCTCGAGCTTTTCTGGTCGCTGCGTGAATAGTAGCTGGAAGTTCGATCTCGGCTGTGACTGCGGCTTGGACTCCGACTCTGGCTTCGACCTCCACTTTCATTTCTTTTTCGCTTCCGAGAGTTTGACGAGCTGGAAGTGCGCGGACTGGAGCTGTAGCTGCGATGAGGGCGGTCCTGTTCTCGTTCTTTGTTGTGGTCACGGTTTCGGCTTCGATGTTGACTGTCGTTTCTTCGAGGCGATCGCTCTCGGCGCCGATCGCGCTCGTCACGACCTCTGCCCCGTTGCGTTCCGCTATCGTTTCTCGAGCTTCCAGATCGATCATCTCGCCCGCTCGGACTCTTACCATTCCGCGACCAGTTGCGGTCACGATTGCGATCATCATATCTGCTGTTGCGGTTCTCCTCCTTTACGGCACCTCCCTTTCCTTCATTATCCCTCCCTCGTTGGTTGGGTCCACGAGAGTACGATGGTCTTGAATCATAATTTCCTCGCCCGGCATTGTTTCTCCCACCCCCGATATTCGTAACAATGATCTCCTTCGATTCATTCACTCCTTTCTTCGTAAACTCCGACTCCACTTGGATCAAAGACGAGTCAATTCGGAGACCGCCCTGCTGGGGTTGAAAGACTTCCTTCGCGGTCCATGGTCCGTTTCCGCCTGCCGAACCGGATGTGCTCAACAGGATCTCGAAATTGATTCGCTGTCCTTTTTTCCACTCCATCAAAGCACGGTATTCTTTCAACACCTCCTCTGCATGGCAAAACGATGGCATCACAGCATAGCAAACCGTCAGTACGCTATCACCACTTCACGCCATGAAAACATTGGGTGAGCAAACGTACTCGCTAAACGCTCAGTAAGAACCGCTCCTTTCGAGTCTTCGATACACCATTTGAAGCTGAATATCCGGTCATTGTTGCGGCAAGCAATGTACGCAGCAGCCTCAGCCAGGAAGTGGGGAGAAATGGACAGACACACCGGAAGCCAGAACCTGAGCATGAAGACAAAGAACGGTTAGCCCCCGTGAACCTCACATCACAAATTAAAAAAAAAAAAGATCCGAACGTACAGATCTTCCAAGACAGTGTGCGAATCGTTCATAACATCTCGGCGAACTGCAACAACAACAAAAACAACACATCAATCGTCAGACCATCTTCCCTTCCGACTGCAACCACGATCAGCACACGAACACTCACATTTCTCGGGCATCTGCTCCAACGTTCGACGCAAGAAGTAGAAGGGCATTTCAGTCGTCAAGTCGAAGTTGATGCCTTGTAGCACTTCGATCTCGTAGTACAGCAGCTGCATACGCTCCAGATCCAAAATCTCTTCATCGCCAACCATGAGTGGAGTCTCCAGAATTTCGTGCATCGTGCGCACCATGCGAAGCAGCTTCATGCGTTTGCTCGACGCCTTCGCCGACAAGAAGATGCATGCTGCTGCGACCTTGAATCGCTCTTTCGCATAAATGCCTCGGTCGAAGATTCGATGAAAGAACATCGACGCCGTGAGAGATACGTCGCGACTCAGCGTCAGGCATTGCGACAGCACGTCGATAAATGCCACTGCAGTGTATCGCCAATGCTGCTTCAGCTCGTACTTTGTGACAAAATCGCATCGCTCGAACAGGTACGGGTAGGTGGAGCGGTTGATCTGGATTTGGTGAGATGACGGCGGAGGCGGAAACTGCTGCAGTTGATCTGGCACTTCAGCAAGTCGCTCCGCTTCGCTTCGAGGAAGCCGGACAGGACCGCGGCGAGGCTTGATTTCCCCCATGACGAGACTTTTCCAGCCTTTGATCTTTTGTGTGTAGAGCTTGAGTTCCTCCCATCGCGCCAGAGTCTGCGCATGAGCACAATCACAGAAGGTTACAGGTTAGCCTCCACTAAACACACCTCCTTCCCAACAAGAGCAGCAAGCACATCAAGAGACGTACCTTGAATATTCTCTTCCGACCGTCTTCGATGTTTCGCATGTCTCGAACACACGCATGGAGAATGTCGTCCACAGTCTGGAACCACTGGCGCTGGATGTTTCGCAGTTCTTCTCCCTGGAAGCTCTTGAGAAACTCGTGCAGCACGTAAAACAGCATCAGCTTCGCTTGGAATTGTCTCGCAGACTCGCAGAATGCTCGCTAAATAGAACAGACACAGCAACAACACAACAATCCCATCGATCAGATCGATGTTCAGAAGACATGTTAGTAAGTTCGGTTGAGAGTCAAGCAGCGGCAATAAGGCAGAACAACAACAACGGAAGACAACAAAGGAAAACTATCGATTCTTATCGTGCTGCTCGCTTTTTGTTTAAATGTACGCACGCACTCAGACACACCAAATAAATAGGAACGTGAGGGCGGCCTTCGCTTATGACCGTTTGTGTTACAAAGAATCATAGACGGAAACCCAACACCTCGATAGAACATGCACAGACGTACACAAACTCGCAGACACACTCATACACACTTCTACCGTTGTTGTTGCTGCTGCCGAACACGATTTCATGCATACACAACATAATCATAATAATAAGTTCACCTGCTTGATTTTGATCTGGAACCGAATCGAGTGCTGCGGGTGTTCTTTCATAAACTCGGCAGTTTTCTTCACCAAATCGCGGCACGTCACGCGCGTGAGCATATCGTCCAAGATGCGTCCAAACTCTGCGATCTCGCGCTCCCATGTCGAGTCCGAAAGCATCGTCGCGGTGTTGCGGCTGTTGTCACCTACTACCGCCAAGACGTCGCTCAGCATCGCATCCGAGGAGGAAACGTTCCCAAGCACTGCTGCGATCGCGCTGCTGCCACCGGAACTACCAGGTGTCGACGGGTTTTCGAAAGCCACATGCGGGCTAGCGCTGGCACCGCCAGTGGCACTAGCAGTGGTCACGACTCGGTAACTGTTTTTCTGGCGGTGGCTCGTGCTGTATTGGCTGTTGCTGCTGTTCCTCCTTCTCGGTGGCGTTGTTGGCGCTGCCGGCGGTAAAAATGGCAGCGAAGGCGCCTCGTCCTCCACGTTCACCGTCGCGTGCGAAGCGGACCCCGTCGTCGTCTGCGGGTGCGGGCGGATGTAGAGTGGCGGGATCGACGCGTCTCCTTCGCCCTCCTGGCCCTGGTCGAGCCGGATGCGCCGCATGTCGCCGCGGCTGTCGTCCATGCCTTCCGTGCTGCTTTGCTTCCCTGCACTGCGCTGGTGGTGTCTTTGGAAAGGAAGGAAGGGGGGAGGGGCGCCACCCAGATGGAAAATTACAGTGAGGCACGGAGCATTTCAAAATACCTTTCGAGACACATTAATATTTAAGTTTATAAATCGATACCGAATTACAAGAAGTTAGAATCAAGTGACACAAGTGCGCACTTTTGTTGTTGAGAAAGTGCTTTTTTCCGCATGCACTCCTTCTTCACTTCACAGTTTGCCATCCCGCAACTTGCGCTCAAGGGATGGTGACCGCGACTCGCAGTGGAAGCGATGCGAGCGGTGCGGTGTGGCAGCTGCTGTAGAGCGGCTTGCGGAAAGCTTCAGACAGGGCATGGCGGTTCGGTGAGACTTTTCCCTGTGATGCGTGTTTCATGATGCGAGATATCGCTGTGTATTGCGCTGAGCGAGCCAGCAAGAGTGAGGCGACCAGCGAACCAACTGCATTGGCGAACGTGTTGCTTTGTACAGTGAAAAGCCACCCGCCTTTCTCGTACTATGTGTGCTCTCTGTTCTAATGGCCGTCGTATTTGTTCAAGTAGCGATACTTGCAAGCAGAGCACCGCCGCTGTCACCACCCTGCCGCCTCCGATCTCGATGGAGCTAGAGTTGCTGAATGAAATCGTCCGGTTCAAGCACAAGCCACCGAGTGTGAACCAGGAAGACCACGTAAGCAGAAGCTCGTGGAGTATTTTTGCGCGTTTGTGGATTCGATCCAACCGGCGAAGGTCGACCGGTTCGCGTTTTCTGTCAACGACCCGCTCTCGGCAATCGGAGCGTAGTCGCGGCGACTTTTGGATCGAGAAGTGGCTTCCGTAGTACGGCTGCCCTTTGCATTTGGAGATGACCAGTGTCAGCAGCATCACTCTCAAGCTGGTGTTTCTTGACGGCTGGGAGCATGTGATGTACTTCCCACCAGGTGACGACTGCATTCACACCGCCGTGCCTAAGAAGTTCTCCATCCTGCAGCTCCGCGCATCCGCGTTTCAAGGACAAGCTTTTGGGTGGCTTGGGCGAAGTAATCAAAAAGGCGAAGAAGCCAACCGGTAATGAGAGAAGCGCTGCACTCAACGAGATTGGCCACCAGAAGACGCCCCAATTCGTCGCCACGCTGTTGCGACTTGTTCAAGCATCCTTGACGAAGCAAAGTCGCGAAGTCAGAGTTGCGAGAGGCGGAACGACAGATGTTGGGCTTCACATCGGCAGACGAAGTCGAGGTACGTGCTGACCCTCGTTCAAGGTGTACTGAAGCAGAATCTGCCAGGAAGCGGGGTGGTGTACGACAAGACGATGCTGGAGTTCAAGTTCAGCGTGCTATCTGGGAAGCTGAACGAGGTAGTTGTGCACGTTGTTCGTCAAAGTGATGATTCAAGACCACCGTTTTGGGTAACTGTGGAAGACGCCTTTGCGATGCTGCAACATGTGGCTCTGCTCGTGGTTGACCTCGTGCAGCGCGGGTATGATGCGGGGACGCTTGAGGCAAAGCGCTCGGTGGTACGGAAGCACATTCTCCTCTACACCAAGCAGATCCACGCTCGCACGGCAGCATTCCACGCTCTACCGAGCTCCTCCGTGCTAGATGAAATCAGCACGACTATGAAGTATCCGAAGATTTCACAGCTCGATAACATCGATGTGTACGACCAACCAGTTGCCGTTGGTTATGATGTCGAGGCCCACGCACGTAGACAGCTCGACTTCTACAATTTCGTGGACCTCAACGCCTGCTCCGCTGCATCATTGATTGCTAGGCTCTCCTCGTCAGCTGTCGTGTCAACAAAGAAGTCTATCAAGCTTGTGGTGCTGCGAACGATCGAGAGTTTCGTATTCAGGAAAGCGACATTACTCCGGAGCAGCGACCCCGAAGTCGATGCGGAGTGCACTCCAGCTCAGCTGGGAGCACTACTTCAAGAATACGAAGAACATCTCCAAGAATGGATTCAAGTCCCTCGCTCAACACGTTGATGGAGGTCGAGCAATTTAGTCGAGAGCTGCTCGTCAACTGGACCGTGTACTGCCTTGTGCACCAAACGTTTGCTACGACCTACAAAGAGTTGCAAAACTTTGGGATCCCGCTGCAGTGGAAGAATCTCGACGTTGTAGTGCTGAGAGAGCAATCCGCAATTGACGCGTTATCGAGCGTCGCGTCGTACATCCGGTCCTGGAATCGACCCGATCGAGAGCCAATCTTCGATTTGAACGACCAAGTCCCGACTGCAAAGTTTGCGCGAGCATTTGCAGCGACGTCAGACGTTTTCCTGAATCGATATAAGGACGAGATTCAGCTCTAAGAGCAGCGAGTCTCTGCCAAATGGGCCATCATTATCCAGAAACGAGCTCAAGCAGCCGCACTTCGCATCGAAATCAAAGGGATTAACGAATCGATCGAAGAATGGCAGGAGAAACGTGGCGAAGAGGAGAGCCTTCAAGACCAAAACGAAGGATTGCCGTGGAACCTGCAGCCTCAAGGAAATCGCGAAACCAGACAGTTCAATGATCAGACCAGAAATCTGAAAAAGTGGCGTCACGGTCGGACGAAAGCGCTGGAAGAAGCCCTGACAATGTCGCGTTTCATCGTCAATCCGCTCCCAAAAGATCGGCTCTCCGCGCTCCAAACGCTGTTCTTCCTGAACCCTCCGGCAGATATTGCTCTGCTGTTCGAGCTCTGCATGATAACCCAGAGAGCTCTCGCACCAACACAACTACCAGTGAATGATGCCCAGCTTTTGAGAGACAATGGACAAATAGTGGTGTGGTTGGAGTTTTTCAACGACCATGGCTCTGTCCGCTGTTCGCCAGTCAACACCGTAATGACTGCGTACCAGACGAGCCTCGCTGCCCCAAATAGTCATGGACCAACTTCAATCGAGAGTGTGACGAGTCAAGACAATTATGCCAAGTTGTGCGTCTGGTATCCATCTGAAACAGAACCCAAGTTTTTTGGGATGATGATTCCGGGTCACCGACCATTCCTGTCAATATTTCGCGAGAAATGATGACCATATACTTCACGCACCAGATGCCACCCCAGTTCAAGAACTCGCAATGGGCAGTCGGGTATCCAGGCGGCAAAGATCGAGGAAACTTTGTTTACTCCAAACTCAGCGAGCAGCTCTTGGACGATTTTGAGACGAGCTCGTTCGATTTGTTTGGCTCGCTGAGAGCGTTTCTGAATCAGCAGATCCGACATTGTTCGATCATTTTGCCACTGTTTGCTGATGCCACCAGCCCATCGTCGACACATCTTCACAACGTTGCTACAACGAGGTTACCGTTCTTCGAGAGCTGGGATATGAATCCTGCTAGCTCACCAAGCAACGGTACATTCTCAAAGTCTCGCGGAGTCAGCTCCAGTCGGTTCGCTGCTTGGTCGATCGCGGAGCGCAGCACGTCAAGACCTTCAGCATGCTGAATGTCAGACTTCCACAGTGACCTTGGTACCTCTTGACACGTGAGCTCTCCAACTTGATACATCGCTTGTCGAACGACAGCAATCACGCATGGGTGCGACCATGGCAGGAGGTTGTCCTTCAGCGCGCAACACATTTTTCGTCCTCCGATTCGACCGAGCTTCGAGCGAAAGAGTGTTTGCTGTATGGCTATGCGCTTCAAAGTTACGGGCTCGGACAACTGAACGATTCCGCCGCACGTGAAGTTGGGGAGTTAATCGTGCTTTATCGCAACGCCATGTTGTTCTCGAATGGAAGCACGTTAAGGCTGGCTCTTCAGCACCTGGAAGTAACGGTCGATGAAATTTTGTCGAGAAGAATCGCAGTGGTGCAGAAGGCTACCATCTTCCAGGATATATTGACTTCGCTTGTGCGGCTAGTCAACCCGAGAATCCCGACTACGCTCTCTTGGAAGTACTGCTGCAATTCAACGCACAAAGTCCGCTTCGAAAGCTACTTGCACACCACAGACACGGTGAGTGGAACACATTACGCGATCAACTTGGTTTCGGGCATGATTCTGACCGACGGCAACTCTCCAGGCGGTTTACTGGCGCACATTCGGCAATCTGAGCGGTATCGGCAACTGTTTGACGAACAAGATTTCGAAGTCTCGTTAAGCAAGGGGGTTTATCGAACGGCGTACCCAGTCTAAGGCTGCTACTTTGATTTCTCCATGATCGAGAACGTGCTGCACGCGCGAGAAGTGTACTACGACGAGAAGACGAAGGTTGCAAAAACGCTTGGATTGTGCTCGTCAAAGTGGATCAAAACGCTCGGAGACATCCTTCCAGCTCGGCTAGTACAAATCTACTCGCTCTGGTATTGGGTTGAGGAGAAATGCATTCTCGTTCGTTCGCCAAGTGCGTCCGATAAAAGCTTGAATTCGTGATCGCGTTCGACGTCTTAACAGATTCTCTGAAAGAAGTCAATGCTTCTCAAGTTCCCGCAATCGACAGAGAGCTGCCATACGTCGATATCTTGGCAAACTCCTGGGAGTACGACAAGCTCATAACGATCGACAACCGGCTGCTGAAGGTGATGCGGAAATTTGAAGCGGGCAAGTACATTCACGCCATTCGTACTGTGCGTGATCAGCTCAAAATCAACTTGCCACGATATCGGTTGAACTTCGTGCTCAGCTACGACGACGAGCTATCAACTCTAGAGTACGAGGTCTATGTCCTCGACAAACAGCAGCAGTTCGAAGATGCGTTTCCGAATTCCCACCGTTATCTCGTCCTACATGTTACTAGCGATGTAGCGATCGCGAAACCCAAGCTGCGAATCATCATTCCGTTTGGAGAAGTCGTCAAGAACGCTGCGGGCATCGTTGATATCGCACTCTCTGACAGTCTGTCGGCGAAGTTAGACGTGGCAGTTTTTGATGTCCACCGGCGCATGGAGACGTTGTCTACAGAATCGATCACCTCAAGGCTGATGTTGTGCGCGCTGCTCGCCAGTTCTGGACTGAACATTCCGTGCGAGCATTTCAAGATGACTGGCTCCGAAGCGGCTTTGCAGGCACTGAAGGGCTGCTACTTCAGTCACCAGTTCTCGAAGCGGGATAAAGATCTGCTTCGTAATCTGTGCTCGTTCAGCCACCGGGAGCTAAGTTTGAAGATCTTGGCGAGCTGCGTCCTTCAGAAGTCGAAGCGCTGCTCGTTTCTGGCTTCTGACGAAGAAGACAGCACGAACACGCTAATAGACTGCAACAACGAGCTGGATGAATGCAGCGCCATGTGTGTGCGCTCCCCTGAACGAAACCCTCTGCGAAGCCGTCTCGACGAAACTGAGGAAAGTCTGGTGCTTGGCTACACACTTCAGCACGAGATGACACCAAAGCGTTTGAGAGGGGCGTATTCGAATTAGACCCACCTCCTGTGAAAGCCACGTTCGTGATTGACATGAATGAAACGCTGTCACGGTACTTCGTCGCCTCAACCCAAGCGGCAGTGCCCCAACTCCCACTGGCGCTGACGGACAGCGACGTGATGAGCAAGCACATGAACTCCGAGCTTCTCGAGAGCTGGAAAGCGTATTACCAGCACCCGGAGAAGAAAATCCTGGAGCCTCTTTCGTCGCTTGCGTCGGATTGTGAGGCATTCGTCGTAGGCGTTAAAGAGAAGAGATCTCAAGTCGAGTGATATCTGCTGGACGCCGTCAAAGCCAGCCGAAACGACATTTCTAGCCGGCTCCTCTTCATGATCAACTACGTTCTTACATCTACAATCGTGGACATCACGCGAAGCTCATTTGACAATGAAGTTCTATTGAACCTCGCTCCGCGTTTGAGTTTGAAAGCGCGAGCAGTGCTCAAAGCAGCAACGTTGCAGTTCATGGAGCTTTGTGTGCTGGAAGAAAAGCTTGATCACCTCCTCGCGAACCTGATGGGTTATCCGTCACCGTCCTACTTTGTGGATGAACTGAGCAGCGCGCGAAAGTGGAAAAGTGGAGACCATCCATATTGGCTCGCATTCGAAGTGGAAGGACGCCTTCACATCCGCCACGAGCAGTATGTGGTGGCGAAGCACCTCATTGACAACTCAGGATCGGTGTACCAGACGAATATGGGACTTCTATCTCAATACCTGCGTGTTCCCGAAAGACACGACGCAGTTTCCAAGCCGATTGTCACGAACAGCTTGGAATCTGGCAGGCGGGAGCTGGAATATTGGTTTCTCAAGGAACGAACGACAACCACCGTCTGTTGCCAGATCCGATGAAGCAACACGAGCCCAACGAGCTGGCGTTGCTCGGAACAAACGGCAAGACGATCGCGCTAATTCTTGAAGTTTTCAAAGGCTACGAAGTCATCCACACATGAAAGAAGATTCTGCGATCCCGTGGCAAGTGCTGCTGCAATCAGCGATGGACCGAGGTACGGACGCTCTCATCGACACCGGAGCTTTGCTAGCTGGCGTGATGAACATTGTGGCGGCTCTGTATCTCCTTGATTTGGATGAGTTCTACTTCGCCGGGGTGACGTACTGCGACACGCGCAAAGAATTCGATTGCTGGGTTGTATTGACGCGGTTAGTCGGCTCGTCACGCCGCTGAAGAAGGCGACGATTTTGGAGAAAGTCACGTTCGTGGTCTTTGACGACGCGCGATCTCGTGGCTCCGATATGAAGCTCAGCCCAAGCGCTGTGGCGATGCTGACGCTTGGACCAAAGCTTACGAAAGACAAGTTCATGCAGGGAGCTGGTCGCATGCGTCAGCTGGGATCTCACCAAAAGCTCTGGCTTGCAAGTCTTGAGGAGGTTGCGCAGAGCATTCTGCAACATTGCAGCAAAGGCGACGTGAATGCGATCAAAATCGTCGACGTTCTCAACTGGGTCATGAACAACACAAAGTCCGAGGCATTGCACGGGCTACTTGAGTGGGCGATCAGCGGTCTGCACTTTGCTGAGTCGAAGGAGTACCCTGAAGCCGAGTTGCTGGAAGAAGACCGGAGTCTGGACTCGCTGTATGCTTCAGCGCACCACCCTGGCTTGATCAGCAACATCATCCTTTCAAAGGCGAGCGGGCTCCACGAATACTGCGATGCTGACGTGAATGCACTCGTGGATGTGATCTCTGAGCGTGGCTGTGTTTACGGACTTGACGAAGAGGTCCTGGTGACGGCGCACAACGAAGAGTGTGAGCGCGAGCAACACAACGAGCACTATGAAGAGCGCCATGGCGAGGTCGAGCGAGCGCGCTTCCAGCCTGTGGAAGAGGCCGTCTGGGATTCCGGACTTGTGCTGCGCATCGGTTCGGTTCGGGAGCTCATCAGTACTGGAGCTGTCCAGGTCCAGGCGCTGAAAGACTTTGTTCGCGCCTCCATTGCGCCGCTGGCACTCAGCCAGATCCGCTGGAGCGACGCGAAGTTCTATGGCGCGCACAATTTCTTTCGACTGTGGACTTGCCATCGAATGGGAAAATGAACGCTTTTGCTCGCGTGATCGACGCGATTCTGTTCTTTGATGACGGCTCGAAGTTGCTCGTTTGTGAGTACGAGGCCGACCAGATTCTGCGACTTCTCTGAACAATGCCGAAATCGCAGAGCCCAAAGTTTTCGTTCGCGAGTTTGCCGTACCTGGTGGAAGCTGTGGAGCGCGATGGGAAGCTCGCAGACCTGGGGGACATTCCGTTGTCCCTTGGCTTGGGTTGCCAGACGACAACGAGCTTTTTCTTTCCCAGTCTCGGAATCACAGAGTTTATGACGCTCTGCCAGCTCTACAACGGCGAGACGGTGTTCACAAAGAACCAGAAACAGCTGATCCGAGACGCACTTCGTCAGATTTGTGTCCGCTGCGCCAACAGCGTGAGAACGCCCTCCAGTCGTTCGCCCAAGAGCGCGGGAACCTGCCAAAGTGGCGGTCCTCGCTCCTGCACGAGCTCTGCCACGAGATGGACCTTGAGAACTTGGCGGCGCCACCAAAGCAAGCAGCAGCCCATCCAACGGCTCGTAAAGCCCCACAGCGCCGAGGCGACGCTCCTCGACGACAGTTTGCAACTATGATGACCACGAAGACGTCGGTGAGTGGTGCATAATGAAGGATGATGTTATCGCTAACCCCCACCAATGTCCAAACTATGGCGAACAAATAGTCGTATGCGCGATGGGCTAGTGCTCGAGAAAGGACGTGATATAGCTTCTCCGTACAAACTCGAGGTAAATAATCAATCTTCGATGTGGAGAGGCGTGCCTTGCAACATGGAAGAGAGATTGCGAGCCAGAGATCCGTGTGAAAAACATTGCATTGCCTTAGAGTTGTGACATTGCATGCTGGCTTGACAGTCGCTGTGAGCAACGTTTAAGCCTCGAACGGGCGGTTTGAACCCCAGTCGCGCAGTGACTCACAGCGTGAGCTTGACCCAGGCAATTAGCAGTGGGAGCCAGCACATTTCCCAAAGTGGTCGCGCGTGATGTCCATATCGCTGCTCTTGGCGAGCACGAGCGCGCACTCGCTGTCGTTGGATGCGTGATGGCACACTATTGTGATGCACACTGGGTCGAGCGTCTCAGGACAATAGGCGGTCTCGCACGTGAAGCAATCGCCTTTCGAGGGGACCTCGAGTCCGGCATAGTAGCAGTCTGCGGCTCGAATGGGCGAACGTACGACCGCGAGTGCGATCTCCATCTTGACGAATGCATGATCGAAGGGCTCACAGTCACGTCCCGAGGCCAGTGCTACTCGTGCAAGACCACCGCATGCCCCGAAACACTTGACCCAGTG
>JAADVK010000979.1:0-13360 GCA_023334975.1 Globisporangium sylvaticum | reverse complement strand
CTTCAGGCAATAGCTAATATAAACCGGTTCGATATACTTGAAAGGCGTTGAAAGTTGGTTGTCGGTGCGAAGGCAGATTGGAAAGTGAGATTGATATGGTTACCACAAAGCCAATATCCTATGATATTCTGCACTACCAACCATTC
Organism: Globisporangium sylvaticum; assembly: GCA_023334975.1. Lineage (NCBI taxonomy): Eukaryota > Oomycota > Peronosporomycetes > Pythiales > Pythiaceae > Globisporangium > Globisporangium sylvaticum. Next base: position 13,214 of record JAADVK010000979.1, on the reverse strand, counting down.
TGTAAAAACTAAACTGATCAAGCAAAACAAATGTAATTACAAAACCCTTAGATGAAAAGCTTCGCCTTTGTCTTGAGAACCTTCTGGAACAAACACGGTCGCTTTATGTTCATCCAATCTCTCAGGCGAAGCGCTGATGTCACGACATCGCTTGTGGTTACGCGCCGTAACCCAAGCGTAACCCATGCGTAACCTTTGGCTCCATGGCGCTACCCGGATTGTGCAAGGGCATTCTCAACAAGATCTTCGCGAAGCTTGTTGGGTCTGTGTTATTCGTCCATTGGCTCTATTGGGGCTTTGATGTTGGGCACGTTGTACATATTCGAGAGTACTTTTCGCAGGTGAGACGCTGAACGGCCACAATGACGCGACAGTCTCTCACTTCGTTTTGGTGTCTGCTTTGGTGATGTGATGGCTGGTGTCTGCCGGGGTGAGCCGAGGACTGGAAACCGGAGCCAAGTGTGGGCAATGGTGGGCAAGGTGTGGGGCAGGGGTGCAATCGCCTTGTCTGTGTGCTTGTGAGTCTACGGATGGAGCGGCAGAACTGGGTTCAGAGACCATGCGGACGGAGACATTTGCGCAACCCTATCGAAATAATAACCACAGAGGATAGCTCTTTCTCTCTCACAAGCTCTGTTGTTTGCTCAGTCCCACGTGGTTCGGGAGTGCGAGAAGGAAGCTGCGACGAAGTACAGGATGACCGCTCAGTGCTGACCACACATCAATCGATTTCGATGCTTTTGAAGCTTCTTCGCTGCGGGTCCAGTTATGCGTAGAGGTCCAAGATAACAACAACACTGTGTGTGTGCGTGTGTGTGAGAGAGAGAGCGAGCGAAATGATCCAGTTGAGAGAGCGAGTGGCAGCCAGCGGATTAGAAGGCGACGTAAGGCGTCTCCCTTCTTCCCATGTACACGGTCCGGCGTTAGCAATCGAGCACGTATGAAAAGCCGAACAAGAACGAGGGCCACCATGAGCAGCTCAGCCTCCCAACTTCCACTTCGCAAGCACGTTGCAGCGTTCCAGACGAAGCCCTTCGAGCATCTACACGTGAACTCGGTGTTGTAACTGCCTGGGATCTTAGACACGTGTGATTCGACGTGAGCGGATCGATAGGGGTACCACGAATGCCGAACTCACCGTGCAACCACCGCATGCAGTGAAGACGAGCTCAAGTTGATAATTCCGCTGAGGTGCCCACAACGTGCTGCGCGAATTGGAGATCGCGCGCTCTCTCGACAGCGTCGGCCTCTGGAGCCCATGCCCATGCATCAAGTGATCAAGGTGAGTTGCGCAAAGGCGTGAAAGAAATGGTGGTGTGCGTGATTGTGGCTGAACGCCCTTTTAACATTCAACTGTGTACGGCGTTTGCTGCAGGTGTCGAATGTCTACGAGCGATGTGCGTGATTGTACTTGACACTGTCGCCCGCCTCGCTCCACTCGAATCAACGAGCATGCTTACTGTGTCGTGACCTGCCCCACACCGAGCAGAGAGAGAGAGAGAAGCAGGTAGATCGCGTCGGCTCCCCAAATTACGCAGTGAGTACCCAGTCGAACTCGTCGAAAGCGCTGTGCTCTCCAGTACTTCAAGGTACGATTTATGAGCCAGTATCATTGAAGATGAAGCACGGGCCATCGAAATGCAAGAGCTGCCAGGAGAGGCATCAAGTGATGACCCTCAGACTCAGACGAATGATTCCAAATCAGGCGACCACAACCTGCAAGTTCAGGACACGATGAAGGCACCCAAGACACTCTTCTGGATACAATGTAGGTTGATCTACGCTGCACAACCTTAAACAAACGGATATGACGGCACAATAATTCAGGTTGGGTTTGTCGTGATGGTGTTCCTCATGAGTCTGTAGCCCACTTCTACGTTATTAATCTTGTAGCATCTTCAAACTCGCCTCCTGTCGTGTGTTGCACCGTTCGTTTTCTTTCTTTGAAGGGAATCGCTGAAAATGCTGAGAAGATCGGACAGAGAGCGGTTGAGGTCGTGGTCATGCGTGTGGATTGTGAGTACAACATAGACAAAGAGCGGAGACAACGCATTCCAACGCTCGAGTCGAGCCACTCGGGCCAAGTCGATCAGCCGAACAAATAGAACCATCGACGACACCACTTCGTTCAGTAGATCTCCCAAACAGGGTACTTTTCACAGAAACGAAAAAAATGGGTGAGTGTTAACGTTCAGTACTTGCAGAGAGCTTGCAGGTCTAGAAACCTGCAGCGTTGGCGGGATGGAGTTCCGATCCATGATGCTGGACAGACGACTCTTATACAGAGCCTGCGTTTACTTACTGAGCAGAAAACAGTAGACTTGACCGCGCCAGATTTCATAGCACGACGACCTTGACGTTTTTCACTTTATACTGCCACGACAGCTATAATAGTTTGCTGCTCCCTAGCGAAGGGTGGTGTTGCTTCCTTCGCAGTTGGTAGCCGAGTCCTCGAAGGCAATCTCCACGCACACCTTCGCGACACTAGTGAGCGCTCAAAGTCGAGACTGAATCAATGACAGACTTCCGGCAGTTGCTGATGGGCGTATAAACCGGTCAGTGTCGTCGCCACCACTATCAAAGTTGTTGAACGCTCAGAACTTCCGCCAAAGTGCAGCCTCGACCTGCGGATTTTCTGGTTTTCCGGTGCGCCGGTCACTTTTCTTGTCCGAAAGCGCACATTGTCATGCAGTTTACTGTTCCAGCGCTTCAAAGGGTCTTCAACGCATTCTACGACCCTCTTGCTCGTTGGAAATGTCGGCTTTGCAGTTGATATTGGCTCTACATGGGAGAACCGCGAGTACTTGAGGCCATCAGCAAATTTTGACTCTGCTCTCGATGGTCTTGTGCTCACGCTCAAAAGAACGCAGAGGTTTGAGTTAACGCTCCCGCGATTCCCTCGTAAAACTCACTTGACGTCACGCGGTTGGGTGGTTGGCGATCAGAGGCGGATTCGATGTTCGCCTCTAGGCGTGACCTGACCCCACGCCTGACAGGTCTGCACTTGACAAACGCTCACGCGACAGCTGACGGGCACGTAAATCTGCTTCGATCCATCTGCGGTCTTCATCACAAAGCAGCAATCTGGCCGCGATCCGCGTCTGTGGCTGCCGTTGATTTCGAAATGACCGCGGGAAATCCTCAGCAGCATGTAGTGCAGCGTGAATCTGACAGAGACCGAGCAAGACGTCCGGCGACAGGAGCGTGCTGTATATCTTGCATATCCCGCGGAGTCTATTGCTGGAAAGCGTGGCTCTTCAGTGAGGCTGCAGCTCACTCAGACAAGCCACACCACGCAGCCGCACGCTAGATGAAAGTTGGAGCTTTGGGTCCGTTGTGTTGGCTTGTGGTCGGCTGTGGTGGTGCTATAGCTGCAAGTGGTATGACCGATGACTGATCCTGGTGCAACCAGTCAATGATCTCCGACGGATCGGGCAGTATGGTGCATCGAGTGGTGACAGTGGCGTGATCGAGCAGAGGAGGGGGAAAGGTCTGTACTTCTGGCGCGGGCGGGCGATGACATCACGCTGACGACTGGTGCTGGATTGCAACAATGGCAACTTCGCGCTGCTGTCCGGTGGGTCTGTGTTCGTCTACAGTGACTGCGTCAATGCGATGAAACTTTCGAGTAAGGCACCGTTGCCCGAGACGTTTCTCTACGGCAAGTTCATTGTATCCGCGAATGCGAATAAGGTTGCAGGTGGCATCAGCGGTTCGCTGGCGCTGAGCGCTGTCACGATTAGGGCTGATGGTGTCGGGCTTGCGGCGCTCGCCCTTCGCTTGGCAGTCAGCTCGCCTAAATATCGTCGAGCTCGTGTCTGCGTTGCGGTTAACATCCAGTTAGAGAAAGCCAGAGGCACGTCATATTTTCCTGGCTTCAGCCGCTTTCGCGATCTTCCGCCGCCGCTGCAGTCGGAAGCAACTGAGCTCTTGTAGCTCTTCGTACTTGGGGAGAGGCGATGACGGGGCTGTATGGTTGCTTGTGGAGCTCTCTCTTAGAAGACGATGGTGCGCTAATTGCAGTGGTGTGGCACATAGATACAGCAGAAGCTGGCACTTTCGAACTGCCTGTTCAATACGCCAGTACGTATTGCACCTGGCTGGGACAGTTGGCCATTTCAGCAGAATAAGAGAAATCTGCGTCCAGATGTCATAAGTAACAACTTAAAATGTCAAGATCGGAAGCTTTGAATAAAAACAGCGAGGCTAACATCGACATATGACAATTGTGTATCGACTCCTGCTGAAGATTTGCTGAGCAGGCAAGAGGAAGTCGCCCTTTTTCAAATATCTGAGTCAAGCTGAGTCCACACTAAGAGATTGGTGTTGGCGTGACACCTGAGACTCAGATTGCCTCGTTCATGACGGTGTTAGCTGGTGAGTATGTGACACGTCGACTCAGACTCCCTTAGCTCGTAATTCTAGGAATTTTTATATAGAGGACTGATCATAAGAGAGACATAATTTGAGTGAGATTAAGAGGTCAATGAAGTCGTTCCGACTTCGCGTTACGTAAATTTAGATCAAGTTGGTGGCGTTGTCCGTATTCGCCCGCAAACAAGATGAAACATTGTACAGCAATACTACCAAGAAACACGACGAACGCGACGGCGAGTCTTCTTTTCATTCTCCAGCTGTGTCATATAAATATTCGCTTCCTCTTGAGAGACATACACGTGGACGACCGGCACCTTCATTGGTAGCCGCGTCGCTTCTGGATTTATCTCCCCTCTAGCTCGCAAGTCAAAGTGCGAATGGCTCTTTGTCTTGTTGCACCATTGCACCAGGCAGATTGCGCGTGCCTGACCTGCGGCGGGTCAGTTTACACTTTACAGTATTAGCACGCGAGAGTGAGAGAGAGAGAGAGTGAGTGAGAGAGAGCTCGAGGGCTTGGGGACGCGCATCCTCTTTTTGTAGGTATCAGCTAACACATTGAACGTGATTTGCGTCCGGTCCACAAACGCACACAATCTGAGCGTGTGTTGCGAAAGCACAGTAGGTTTGATTAAAGGTCCGCTGCAAGAGAGACAGGCCAAAAATGCGTCGCATTCACGTGGAAGTCAAGTGCATGGTTTCTCGATGCACTGTGCACATCGTGAGTCTTTTTCATTTCACTTGACAAAGGAGGAGACGCAGCGACTCGTTGCATGCTGGCGTTTGGCTTTGCAGCATCAACGGCAAGACAGCGCCATTGCGTTCTCGTACATACGAATCCAGTCATTGCTATCTATTCAGCCCTTGGAGCTGTCTGTGTGTTTGACTCGGAGGCGCGCCAGGAAGGAAGGATACCTATGACAGCACAGTGCACAAAAACTACGGAACGATGCTCGAACAAACGGTGTTTGTTTACGCTTCGTATCCAGAAATTTTGTTTGTGGAAGGTGGACGCTGGTTGATTGAGTGGGTGGAAGGAGTTCCACCTGCCAGTCGCCCTGGCGTGCCTGTGTTCTTTCCAATTCCGCGCTGCAAAGGTTCCTTTATACCTGGAGAATGTATGGTGGCGAGTGCGCTCGCTGAACCCACGAGCCTCCTGTTGTTCGTTCTTTGTTCTCTCTCCCTTGTCTTCTTCCCACTGCTCGATCTCTTCTGTTTCGTATCGAGGCTTTCATTGGGTGGCCGCGTTCGCTCGTCGCGGTTGGAAAGAAACCGAGCGAGGCGGTGAGCGCCGCAGCTTTGTCTCGGAAACTCAGTCTCATTTTCTTCCATCAGACAGGGCTGGGTATCGAAAAAGGGAGCGCCAGGCAGGAGGCCAAGCAGAGGGAAATTGAAGACCGACCAGATCCGACCTTCCAGCCCCACTGCTGAGACGAACAAGAGGAGGAAAGTCGCGGCGTGGCACGCGTGAGCAACAGCAACAGCAAGAGAGCAGGGGCCAGCAGTGGCTGAGAAGACTAGAGCAAGGACACGTAGCGGGGAGGAACAGTACGGAGACACTGGCGATGGACTTGGCGCAGCGCATCTCGTGCGCGTTCACGCGGCGCAACTGCACACACGACCCGCTCTTTGGCCGCCAGCACAAGCGGTTCGATCATATGAGAGAGACGCTGCTGTGTCGCATTTATCTAGTGTGTGTGTGGCGGCTGGCTAAGCTGCATTGTCGCAGCGACTGGCGCTTGAGTTTGAGTTATTGATTGGAGTACTGGGTTGATGTATCTAACGTGGTGTGCGCTGTGTTGTGCTTCCTTGGATGCGCTATCAACGACGACCGAATGATAGCGAACAGAACGAATCGGACGAAAGGAACAAAGGTGGCGTAGCGTTTGGACTTGTGTTGTAGCTGTGGTATCACGTGAGTAGCTAGCAAGCGACCTAAGCCCTGACCTTGATGCTGTTCTCTCTTTCTGTATCTGCCTGGACACGGACATCTACGCGCTCAAAACCATTGTGGGCCGATCGATAGATCATGAGGTACGTCGCGTCTCAACCTCGCCCTACTTATCATCACCATAAATGCCAGCAATCGACGAACTGACGGACATTCATGAACCACGACTGTTGTTGTTGTCTCTTTGTGCAAGGCGCTTTCCCCACTGCTGCCCGCAGCACTTGACGCGCAGCTACTGCGGCGCGCCAGTGTACCTCCAACTGGACCTCGATGGGACTTCAAAAGCAACACCAACGTCGTCAGATGGATCGTTCATTAACAAAGATAAGCTCCATGTGTTTGGTCGCTTCCGGCTCGAGGACGCGCCAGGGTACCACGTGGGCCACAAGGTCTCGCTTGGCGTCATCACGCGGTCGCTGCAGTCCAACTCCAACCCCACGGGCGGCTGGATCTCCGCGAGGATGCTCGCGTCTGCTGGCCATGTAAGTGGTGTAGCACTGTCTAGATTGGCTCGACATTGCTGTCAAGTACTGATCAAATGTGTGCACCTTGGGATGTTGTCTACTGCGTACAGAACACGTGGCTCTTTGAGGTGAACCCAAGTGCCAAGTGGTTCTACGACTGGGAAGTCGGTGCGGCACGTGATCGAAGGGCCATGACGCACGTGTTTGAAGTCTACGTCTTCTACGAACGATCGATCGCCGATACTCAACATCATCAGCAGCAGTGGACCTCGGGGTCAGAGCAACGGACGCCCTTTAACAGCATGGAGGTGGTAGCACTCGCGACGTCGTCGCCGTTCACATTGGTCTCGTTCCGACGATCTGCAGCTCAGCGTGTACCCAATGAGACTGCCGAGAGCTCTCCCCAGACAACAACTGAGCAGCAGCAGAAGAAACAACGCACATTACCACGAGTATCGCCACTACAGAACACCCAGCACGACTGGGCCGTTGATGAAGGTCCACCCGATCAGTATGCAATCGAAGAGCTGAGAGAGCGCGAGGACGACCAGCGCAGGTTTGAAGTCGCTGCGTGCTTGCACTCTTTGATGAGGAAGTGAAGATCGAGGTCAAACTCTTTCATCGGCTAAAGCACTCGGCAAGTCACCAACCAGGGCAGTCAAGGAAGATGGCGGAGGATTATACCTACGCAGGTCAATACCAGGAAGAAGACCGAGTAGCTGGAGAAACCGGAGACTTCGACATGCTGTCTCCTGTCGCGATCGCCGCGAAGAACTTGATGGTAGTCTACTGGTTTCTCGATCGAGTCCCTATTGTCGCGCTGCCGCCGCTCGCAAGTACCTTACAAGATCTGCTGTACTCCAGTTTGTGCGAGCACTTGGGCGTGGATCTGGCAGGCAATGATGCTTCTCAGGCGATCGTGAACAACTTCCGACACTTCGAAGGGTTTTTGCACCAGTTCATCGATATCACCGCTTCATCATCAGACCACTCTGTCATACCAACTGTCACTGAAGCCGCAGTTCAGAGCACGTACGCGCTCATCGAGATCGCTCGAAGACTGGTGCTCTGGCTGCTCTTGGACAAGGACAACAACGATCAGATAGACGCGTTTCTGCAGCGATTCGCCAAGGTGCTCCTGGAGAAGATCGCACTCTACCAGTCGTACCAGACGTGGGTCGAGTGGCTACACGAGCGCGCCAACGACTTCCTCTATGGCTACGGGTGGTGTGTGGATCGCCTGGTAGCTGGGGTCGTGGAGCTTGTTAGCAGTTGTGAGATGGCTGGCGCGATTCTTGAGTTAAGGCAGTGTGACCGGGAGCAGCTTCAGGAACTCTCGACAAGCGACGGCAGTGACTACATCGCTGTGGACCTGAAAGCGTTTGTCGCCCAAGTCCGAGAGCTCTACATATCAGCATCGAGGCTATCGCCATCGTCGCTCCGCCCACTGCGGCTTGATGTCCCTCCTCCAGTCAATCTCCAGCCACCGGTATCCTTATCGGCTCAATCAGAGAGTTGCATACAGTTTACTGGTACGTGGCTTTGCCAGCTCGATACCTTATCAGCAAACGACTCCAAATATCACCGTTCCATCAGGATTCAATCGGCACCTTGAGCTTCTTGTGGCTCTTGCGGCAATTCATGTGCGTTCGTTTGGTGTTCACGAAGGAGAGCACGATGCCGACACTGCTCATCAGTTCAGTCTTCAAAACGCGCATGGCGGCTGCAAGCAGAGACGACCAATGCACGCGGATCGTGCTGGACCAGCAGCACCACTGGTGTCGCTGCTTTCCAGGAGGCGAATCGAGCCTTGCGGTCTGCATTGGTGGTAGGTCGTTTGGCGACTATGTTGGCTCAGTAGCGGATGGAGCCATTAATGTTCGATGGTACGCTTGGCCGACAGCAGGATCGACCGAGACGACACGCGTCAGGGCTTCGTCTTCTTCTTTGTTCTCAGCAGAGTTTGCTATTAACTGGTACTGGCAGCCTGCCATTAATAGCGACGACACCACGCAATCGTCCGCAAAAGTCACTGTTGAACGCAGTGCCAACCCTGTGACGTACATCCAGTCCTCTCATCTGTTGGACTTGAGCATGGAGCCGTTGAGCAGCAAGTTGGCGCTCGTCGAGAGCTGGGTGCTACTGTGCGAGTACCAGGCCTGTTATCGAAGAGTAGAGTAGGAAGCTGCAGCAAGGGCTGTCTGTGTAAGGCAACCAATGAAAGCGGTGCAATGTCAGCCATCTAATCGATCTTGTAAAGAACTGTATACTGTCGTGCTGTGGTTGTGCAAGCACTCGCCTCACCAGCATTAACGAAATGACAGCCATCCTGCCAGCTGTGTGCTCGCCACCGAGCGTCTACTAGACTCCCAGAACACCTTATTCTTGGTTGACCTACCTGGGTCGTGCATTCTCCCACTAACGAAACTCGGTGGTTGAGCTCAGAGAAAGCGAGACATGCAAGTGACGATGCCACTACTGCTCCTACCATACCGATTGAACTCGCAGGTTCTTGTGAGCGAGTGGGTGGTGATTACGATAGGCGGTGCTTTCGTCATCCCCATCAACGGAGACACGAAAGCGAAAGCGCGTTCTCGGAACCAGACGAGCTGCTTGCTGCTCTGACACAGTGCATGTCTCCCACGTGACGTCCTGCCTGAGGATAGGATAGAGACGAGGAGGAACGCCGCGTACATTTCGGTCCGAACAGACGCTGCGGCACTTTGACTAGCGGTTCGCTATGTGTAGTGCTGCCTGCCGTGTGGTGGAAGCACCCGAGTTGGTCGCCTTCCGAACGATTCCGCTTGTGGTCAACTACTTCGTTGCTGATTGGTGCCCACGCGGAGAGATCAGTTGACCCCGCGCAGGAGAGGGAGTGGTACAAGTATTTGTTTCCCAAGCAACCACGTGCGGCGATAACCTGGTCTTGCGTGGTGATCCGCAGCATTGGGACTCCGGGCGGCACGCACAGGAATCTGATTGTGTCAAGTCGGGAGAGTGTTTTTCTAGCCTCTCTTGTATAACAACACCAGAAGGGAAACAAATGAATTAGCGTAAGCAGAATCACTATGTGGCGTCAAGATGTACTATGAGCACACATTCAACCAAGGAGAAACAACATACCTAAAGCGGCTTGCTGGCTTCTTCATTTGCAGTTGGCACGTCTTGATTCACAACTGAAGGGTAGGTACACGGTGTCGGCCTCAAACTGTTTGTCCACTAGACTCGCACGACAGAATAAGTGAACAACACAACGACAGTGAGATTTATGATCCCCTCCAAAGTATCAGCACCTCGACCAACCCACAAACGAGGCAATGAGAGAGACACAAGATTCAACGTACCTTCCAAGGAAGTACATGCCATGCGCAACTCCACTCTAGTAAAGGTCCCGGGTATATCGACTACACGAAAGCTGCGCCGTTTTGATACTGTGGCGCTCCAAATAGTCTATGTCGAGCCAGACGTGTGTAAATTCGAGGCGAAGGTGCGGCTGCTTTGCAGCAGGCAACTTCAGCACGTGTGCTAATATGCCCAGGTGGCTCTTCCTGGAAAAAAGAAGTAGATAGAGACGAAACAAATCCGCTGGGTGTGAATAGTACTGGTACGAATCGTTCTGCCTTCGTGATAAATGATTCATGAAGATATTGAACGCCCCGTACCTTAAAATAGGAACGCGCCGAGCATGCATTGCCGCATCCTGTAGCTCAGGTTGGGGTTCATGATTTCGAGCAGGCAGGCTGGAATGAGGTTTTCCTCGATACTACTCAGCAGGAAGCGGTGAGCTCAATCGCTGACGCACAGATCGCATCGGTAAGCTGCAAGCACCTGGTGGTCCAAGTCTCTGAAGTTTGCAGGACAAACACATCAAGCAGAGCATCAATCAACAGCGACAAATAGAATGCAAATTGAGTTTCCATGAGGAAATCTCACCTGTACCGCTTCTGCGAGCGGTTGTGAGCGATTCCAACGCTGCAGTCGCTGCGTTTTGTGTTCAGTTGGCTCTCTTCTCGGCCTAAAAAGAACAAAAATCAGGAAAAAACATCAACAAAAAGACAGAAAACTGACTCATGGTGCTTCTCTTTACCTCTGCTGTCCGGAGTACTGTGCTTAGCTCCAGGTTCGGGATATGTACTTCTTTCTGGCAAGCCCGCGTCCTCATTAAGCGTTCGTTAACCGTCGAGTTGACTGGCACTCTCATCCCCACTTCGGCAGCCCGCTGTTGTGCTCTCATGCACGCTTGTGTCAGGGAGTGCGATCGTCTGGAATCAAGGGCTCTTCACGGCGTACGCTGGACCTGGAGAGCCACGAAACATGCGACAAGCACACGATAACAAGGAATGTCAGTCCGATCAATCAAAGAGTAGAGAGAGAGTGAGAGAACCAAGTTGGCTCTCTCTCTCTCTTCTGTCTTCTGTCTTTGCTCGGACCTGCGTTGGTCGGTGCACAGCGTTGGTGGGCTCGTTGTGCAAGGTTATCCGAGTCGTGACGACGCCCGTCCACTTGGTCTGTCGGGCAGCAGACGCCGAATTCCATTGCCGAGACAGCAGGGCTGTGCGCATGTGTAGATCTATTGCCCTGTGTCCTGAGCAAAGCGGCAGTTGCGCGTTTCCCACATGTCAATCAGTCTGTTGACGCGTTCGACTATCCGATCAAATGTGTACAGTATTCCATCAGCTATTAGCAGGTAAAAATGCTATTTTACCTTGTTATCATATCGAACCGGTTTATATTAGCTATTGCCTGAAGCTAGACACTTTTCCCCGGCTGCAAATACCTCTGTAAAGTATCTAAAATTGTGTAGTCGCATTCTCAAGGGCGGATAATCTGAGCTGGTTCGGTGGTGTGGACAGCATGCACGGACATGGTGTGAGCTCAACAAAAGCGCTCTTTTTCTGTGTGCTTTCCCGCAGACGCAGACGCAGATGGATGGCCCTGGTTTCGCTCTTCAACACTCAATACTTTAGTAACCAAATGGCTTTCGCGTCGACCTCTGTGCTACGATACAATCAAGCGAGGCTGCATATCGCAACAGATTACTGGCAGACTTGTTTCAGCCCACCAACAGTATGAAGCCACACTAACTCTGCCGCTGCTCATCATCATCATCAATTGAGCCGCATTGTTCACGTCCGACAACCGCTGCTGGTACAGAGTCTGCTGGCATATTTACCGGAGTCGGCTGGTGTAGGTTCTCGAGCGCGCGCAGTCTCCATGCGTGTGGACTGGCTGCGTGAGGACAGCACCTCGAGGACGGGTGGATCATCAACGGCAACACGTTAGAGCTCCACCGCCAGCTGGAGAGCTAACGGATCGACCAAGCCTGACACAGAGACATGGTTGGCAGAGATGAACAACTGGACGCCCGCGGCCTCCCTCGTTCAAAGGTAAGGGTATTCACATCAGTTGCTTTCTTGGCAGTCGTCTTCGCCATACGCATGTCTTATGTACTCCTTTTACCATTGTTTGCATCAGCGTGACCACGTCGCGTTGCGGGATGTAAACTCCACCCAGCAGCATGTCCGACCTGTGAGGCGCGCTTCGTACACATGGCACAGTATGCAGACGCGAGAGTCAACTGCAGCCACAGCCAGTCGCCGCGCGGTTCCCAGCGAGCTTGGAGCTGCTGCGTGATGCACACAGTGCGGGATCGCACAGTCGCGGCTCCTCCCGGATCACGTTCGATTGAATACTGCGGTGCTGCGTCGACGGAAAGGCCATTTGATCCCCAGTCAACTTTGCAGCGGCGCGCAGCGTTACCTGTCAATCGTGAATATGAGGAGCAAGGCACGGCACCATTCCAGTTGCAGTCGTGGTTCAATGCGAAAGTGATTCATGAAAGCAAATGAAGGTGTGTACTATGTCGCGTGCCCCCCTTTCGCGTCGACTGGCCGTCCGTATCTCAATGTAAGTCGCACTTTTCTCTGTTGCTTAAAAAAATGCTACACTGTTTTCTTAACTCTGTTTCCACTGGTTGCGTTTTCATGTCGATAGCCCGTCAAGCAAGCGGGTCGGTGTCTTGCTTGCTTTGATGACAACCGGCGTGCTTGGGCGAATTGGCACCAATGCGAAGATCCCAAGTAGCTCGCCAAGCTCAAACGAGGGTCGGGACGAGCAGATCTGATGCGAGTGAAGATGTCAAGCCAACCTGTGCACTTGTACTCGAGGTATCACAGACAGCGACACTCAGCCTCCAATTGAAGAGTGTTCAAGCGAGCCAGGCACCAGCAACGCAAACGGTGTGCGGAATTCTCAAGTAGCTCCAGAACAATCAAAGCTACTTTCTGAGAGTATCGGAAGCGAGCACAGATTCATTCGGCCTGCAAGCCTGGAATCCGGGTGTCTTTAGGCGGTCAACGCGGATGCCAGGACTCAAGAGGACCATTTTTGTGTCCCATTTTGAGGTTGAGATTTGACGTCCTCAT
>JAADVK010000978.1:0-13376 GCA_023334975.1 Globisporangium sylvaticum | reverse complement strand
TTTACAAAATGACACGCACGCACCCTGCGGATCGCGCGCCAGAGCGAAAGGTTGCGCGCGGCGTGCAGATCTTGCGCGAGACGCAGCTCCAGCGCGGCCGTGACGTGGCCCGTGTCGTCCGCAGGTTGAAGTTCCCAGAGGTGCTCGGCGCGTAGAGGCGTCGTGGCGCCGCGTTGCAACAACCCGCCGAGCCAGCTGTTGCACGCAATCGTGATCAACACCGAAAACATAAACAACAACAAGGAGAAGATGAGCAACACTCGCAACAACAAACGGCGCACACAACAAGCACAAGCACAAGCACAACAACAAACAAACACAAAGACAATGGCGAGCAACTCCCTTTCTACCCGAAGCCAGGTCCGTCATGCGATTCAGCCAACTTGGTAGGAATACCAAGGCAAGTCGGACCCGCTCGCTCTTTTCTTTTTTCTCTCTCGCCCAATTGAAGCCACACATAACAAGCAGATGCATGCTCAACCAATCCAAACCACCACACACACACACACACATACATAGATTTAGAGGAGCAGGTAGTGCGCACGCCACCTCGTTCTTTTCGCATCCCATCCATCCAGTCGTCATTGAGAGACGCGGCGAGATGGGTCCCTCCTCATCAACATCGACTGCCGTGGGAGCCCGTGCGTGTTGAATTTCTTCAACGTGCGACAGCAAACAAGCAAGCAAGCACGAACACACTGCGTGCGATATCGCTCAGGGTAGACTTGCAGGCTTGGTGCCCTCCCCAGGCGTCATCCAATGGATACCGTAGACAGCCATAAAGGTGCACGAAACACAAACAGCCGCGTCTGGCCATTCACACACACAACCATGCACGTACCTGAACGTGATCTTCGACAAGATGTTGGCCTGGCGCTCCGGATGCACCCAGTCGGCGCCATAATCGTCCGCGATGCTGATGCCCGTGGACGCAGACGCAGAAGCAACGGCAGGACTGAGCAGAGGCGTCGCTTCTCTCTGCTTCCCGCCCGAGCGTGCGACAGCGGCGGACATGCTGAGCAACGACTTCACTTGCGCGATTTGCTTGCTTGCTTCTGTTGGTTTGTTGGCTTGCTTGACTTGCTTGTGGATACTTGTTGGTGTGGGTTGCTTGAAGCACGCAAGGCGTGAGAGGATCAAAAAGCGGCAGAAGCAACAGCAAGCGAGCGCACTTCCCTCTCGCTCTGTTGTTTCGCTTCCCCTTTGCTCGCTTGCTTGCTTGCTTGAGCAGGCGAAGGCGGGCGTCGCTTGGCGGTGGTTGGTGTTCTTCTCTCTTCCTCCACACAAAAAGCTCGATACAAATCACAGATCGGCCAAAAGCCAAAACTGCTCGCGCGATCAAAAGGCTTGGCGATAATTCCGTAATCACAACTACGCTTTTTCGCAGTGAAGATTGCTGAGCCACGCATTTGAAATAGGATAAAGCCACAACAGGATGGCGGTAAAAACTGTCGGCACGCCACAAACCTTCAAACCTCAATGCGAGATTTACACAAAAACACAAAGGGTGGCTAAATTCAGACTGTGGATGCATCCACTTGGAAATGTGTCGTCAAGAGCGCAATTTGTGTGTCAAAGCCTTGGATGTTGCTCTTTTAGGGGCGAGCGACTCAAAAATGCTTCTCTGAGGTTGCCGCTTGAGGGCTCGATCTTCAACCGACGCGAAGAACGAAACGACGCACGAGAGTGAGGGTCACCAAGATGTCCGATTGTCGACGACAGAAATGAACGAATGGACCATGCATGCGCCACGTCACTTTCGAAATCAGTGGTTGCCAAGAAGAGAGAGAGTATCGCATCTCGCCTTCTTTCACCGCAGCACTCGACTGTCCCAATGCTGATGTTTTCTTGGCTCAAATATCACGCCTGTCGTATCAGCCACATGAAGAAGAAGCCTCGCGAAGGAGAACTGAGGATAGCAGATCCGTAGTATTCTGCGACGAGCTCTTCAACAAAAAAGCTGAGCCGCCCAGCACAATCGCAACACGCGCAAGCAGCCACGTGCGTGCTCGCTCGGGTGAGAGCTGGTCGACTGGACCACTAGCCAGTGGACCGGGCTGAAATGTGGCTTATCGACTGGTTGAATCAAGTGAATGTTTTGGTGGAGTTTGTCTCTCGTTCTCCTTCGTGTCCTTCGTTGCGAACATGCGATAAAGGTGCATGCGAATGAAGAAGAAGAGAGAGAGAGTTGTTGCTTTTTCCCGTGTCTTAATGTTCGAAAAGCTGCTCGTCGTGATACATGAATTTGATTGTGATTCTGGGGAGAAACAACATCATCTGCGATGCGCTTTTCTCCCACTCCCTCTCTGCCTTCCTTCTCTCTCGTGCGCACGCGTGAGCTGCAGCTCTTACAGCACAGTGACACCAGCACCTGAGCCACAGATGACACTCTGGAAGAATAGCAGCCACATAGACAACACAGATGATGAAGAGGAAGGCTCTGTCGGGTTCTGTTCCTGAATATTGAAGTGAACCTATTGAACCTTTGGAGGCTGATTGATAGATCGATAGAGTGATCACGGGGAGCACACGTCATCCGCCGCCTTCTGTCTTTTCAAGATCCATCCCTATGCGACTCGTCTCTCCTTCTCTCTCTCTCTCTGGAGTGTACGACAACTGCTGAAAATGTCCTCAGGTGAGGGAACCCCCCAGCTTGGAACCCCCAGGCGTATGGGTGTGAGCTGAGCACTCGCTTTGGCGACTGTGTGATAGAAGTTGCTGAAATATTAGAACTGAGTGCGCCTTTCGGGGGTTTGGCCACTGTGGACCAGCAAGCTGGAGTGCTTCGCACAAAGTAACAGCGACATTAGGACGACCTTCGAGCAAAAAGGGAAACAACGAAGAAGGTCGAGCAGGATTGGGATGTGACCGTTCTCGCTACAGAGAAAGAAATAGCGAAATACACACAGTTTGGTGAGGAATGAGGGACCGCTTCAAGCTCCTGTGGCTTCTCTCATGCTTGGTGATCCTTGCTTCAGGCTTTGCTTGGCGTTTGTATGAGAGAGCGTGGGGTTGTTTCCTACAGTACGCCCCAATATTATATTCCACAACCAGGACAAAAAGCGCCAGTCAATCAAGCCGTGCAATGCTATTCGCCTTCTCATCATGTCGTTTGGCGTTTGTATTTGCCCGTCCGTCACGACTGTCTGATCCTGCCAAAAAGGACAAGCTCCTCGTTGCGAGCAATCACCATGTGGGAAGCGCGCTTCGATTTTGCTCTGCCTTTGGACCTGTTGTAAAGAGTATTTAGCCTTAAGAGGCGTAATATTCACTTCACAAAGGCAGACAGCAATTTATAAAAAGTGCTATAAACCATAAACAGGTTTATGATTGATAAACATGCAAAGTAGTGATGGGCTGTGCTGTCGGGTCCTCGCTGGACTGAACTCCATCGTGAAGAGATGCATTCATGCCTGTGACTGACTGCTTTTGGTGGCTGTCGCATTGTGTGCGGCTCGAGCACATAACATCCTCCTCTCGCATCACGCGCGGCGTTTTGCTTGGGACGTTGAAGCAAGCGGCTGGATATTGATTTGAAGCAACAAGGACGGACGGACGGACTGACTGCCAGTCGCAAGAGACGGAGAGAGTGAGTGTACAATTGCAGAGTCTTTCTCGCTCCAATCGACACCCAGAAACCGCCAGCACCCTCGCATTTCAGCACACAAAGCAAGTTAATGCCAGCACAAGCGAGGATAGCGGCGGAAGATCCTGTTTACGCGTCCCTAGTACAGTGTCTCTCACCACGCGCAGCAAGCAAGCGCAAGCAAACCAAACCAAACCAAACCAAACAACACGCAAGCGCAAGAGACAAACAAGTCAAGTTCAGAACCAAAGTAAAGTCACCTGGGCAGGTTTTGATTTTTGATCAGCTGTCACTGGCGTGGCCGCTTTCCGCATCCTTGTCACAGTCGTACGCAAGTCACGCAAGGCACCTGCACTTGCAATTTGAAACGCCGCCGCGTTTTTGCGTTTTTTTGTGTGGCCTTTTGTGCGCGTGCCCGACCGACCGACCAGCCGACCGGCCGCTCGCCCATCCTTCCGAAGAATAAGAAATTCACACGCAAGAAGGGCGATCTTCAACGTCAGCAGCAGCAAACGACCACGAGACGCCCAAAGTAAACAACGCGAGTCGCGCAACTGTCCATTTTGAGAACAAACAACTCGATCAAATCAATGATCGACACAAAGACCTGGGGGGCACTTGCCTTGAGTTGCTTTGTGCGATTCGAAAGGCGCTTGTTGTGTTTGCGCGCAAGACTTGCTTTGTTTGTGCGCCGTGCAAGTGGCTACTCAACAGTAGCTGCGCAGCAAAAAGCAAAAAGCAAAAAGCGTCATCAAGATATGCGTCCCCGACAACAGAGCATGACGAGAGTTGGCAATGCCATACAACGTGCCACACACACACAGAGACAAACAACCGAACGCGGACTGGGACATGCTCGATGCTCATGGGCAGTTCGAAATTCTTTCCTATGGTTCCAAAAAGACGAGGATGAAAACTATTAACGCTCGCTCGCTCATGCATGCGGAGTTAGTTGCACATGTGCATTTCGCAAGGAGTTGCTTGTTGGTATTCGGGCGTGCTCGTCCGTTCGCTCGGGCAACATGCAACTTGCACAAGCAGCCAGACAAGAGCAGCAGAAAGGCCGCGACTGGTCGATCGCTCGGTTTTCCGTCCACGCGGTTGAGGTCGCACGCAGCCTTTTCGCATGTGGACGCCGCTTTGGGGTTCCGTGTTCTTCTTGTTGCTCTCTACTACGGCTCGTTCATTCTACGGTATTTGTGGCTGCTTAGCTCCGATTGACACCGAGCGAGTCGCTTGCTTTTTGATCCGCTCTCTCTATCAAGCGAGCGATGTCGTCAGAGCCCTGGCGCCACAAAGCAGGACATAATATGGAATCTTAGTGTGCGCGACACCCTAGCCCGCGATACGCGCACCGTGCAACGGCGTTATTTCGCTGCCGCAAGGCGTAATTTGACGCGTGAGGGCGTTATTTTACGCGGCGTTGTGGGCGGTGCCCTATCCCTGGACGGCGTTTCGGGCAAAGACGAGGAGGAGGGAGAGAGGAAGAGTCGGAGAGAATCAGGCGGTGTCGTATGAAGCCTCGCTCGCTTGGCGACCAGCAAGGACGTTAGGGTTCTCGCGTTTGTGTGGGTTTCGTTTTTGTTGGTTTGCGACGGAAAAGCAAGATGAGGGAAGGAAGGGAAAGCGCGCTCGCAATTGTTCCATAACGTAGCACACACAAGGGATGGTTTCTACTTTCTTCCGTCCTCCCATAGACAAGCCCATAGTCAAGTTTGTTTGGTTTGCTTGCTGTCAACCCAGCAACCCAGCACATTCAAAGGGGAGAGAGAAAGGGGTCCCTCTTGCACGCACACAAGAACAGCCCTAACTCACCAAACACACACGCAAGCCCGTTTGCAAAAAGCAGCCTGCGCAACCCACCCCATTTGGAAATCTTCACCGAACCGCGGCCGAGTTGCGTGCGCGTGCGTCTGTGTGCATCTGGGGGTCTTGTCTTGCTGGCTGGCCCTTTCGGCTCTCGCACACACTCGCTCACTCCGCCCACACAACAAACGCAGATCCCAGTCACGATTGCGCGCCGTCGAGAGAAAGAGGAAGCTGCCGCGCCGCAAGCCGCCGCCGCCGCCGCGCCGCACGCCCGCCACCAGCAGCAAGAAGCCACCTTCGCCGCCTGCCTGTCGCTCTTGGCGCACTCGCTCGCGCTCCGCATTCTGTTTCTGGCGCGCGCGACGCTCGCGACCGCGAAACGACTGCTGCGCCGCTTGTTTCTTGGCCCAGACGACGCCCCAGAAGCCGCCGACACAACAAAGCCGACGACAGAGTTGAACAAGCCGGCTGCCGCGCAGATCGATCCCTTCACCTTCGCCTTTGATAGCAGCTCCCTCCTGGAAGGCGCTGCTGTCGACGAGTCAGCGATCACCACGGGCAACCTACTCACGTGCCCCCTGCTAGTGCTCACAGGTCTCTCCGCGATGCGGGACGCCGAACCGACGACTACGACCACGAAAACGACCACGACTGCATCTTCTTCTTCTTCGACCACGTCCCAGATCCTGCTGTGCGCCTCGTACTCGGACGTGGCGGCGACCGAGAGCATGACGCTCCGACAGGACTCCAACGGCAGCAGCGTGTCGTCCAGCTCGACGCGCTCCAGCTCGGCGTCGAGCGCGACGTCCACGACAGGAGACAAGACCCACGACGAGCCGACCGACGCGATCACGTCGCCGATTATGATTGGCAAGGGCAGCGGACGGAGAATCAAGCCGATCCTGGGCTTTGAAGGCGTGAACAACAACAGCACAGATGGCAAGCGATCCCAGACCACGAGGTCGCTCACGTCCCAGGAAGACCTGCTCGAGCGACGCAGTTCGTTCTGCGCGACGACGGCGGACGGTCGCGCGCAGATGCGGCGACGAAGCCACGATTTCACAGACTTTGCGAGCATGTCGCTGCCACCTCAGGGCTCGAGCTCGGGGTTCCCCCACGCGCGATCCAAGAACCACGTACACATGCGGGTGTACGGCAAGGCGGACACTGAAACCAAGAGACTGACTGCACGTCAAGGAGAAGGTGCTGAGCTGGTAGATGTGATCGTCCCGTCCACACGGACGATCTGGAGACGAGGTCAGCCAGTCTGCATAGAGTGGAAGGTGCTGGATACACAGGTGGACGAGGTGCAGATCGAGCTGATGGAGGAGGGATCCAGTGCGACCACGACGATCGCCAAGGCTGCGCCGAACAACGGCTTCTACACCTATCCTCGCGTTCCGTGGGGCATGCAATGCGGCCCGACGTACTTTTTGCGGATCTCGAGCACGGCAGACCCGTCCCGATACATGACCACGAGCTTCTTCCAGATCGGAACGGCGCCATGAACCGGGAGCCTTGCAGATTGAGTCAAGAGAGCAGAGCATTATTTGAAGAGTTTATTTAACGGAGATTTGGATCGGCGACCCGAGAGAGAGAGAGAGAGAGAGAGAGAGAGAGAGAGCGACATACGACAACAGCAGCCATGAACAACAGCAACTACAACAGTAGCAGCAGTACACCAGAGTTCAGATACGAGAAAGCTGAGAGAGATCCCAGAGCGAGCAAGCTGGATGACAGGATGCTGTGCTGTGTAGCAGGAGTGAGGTGATCGAGTAACGTTGCTCGACCGTCCGTCCCTGAAAGCAGACAGACCATCTATCCATTCCAGCAGTGCGTGCATGGGTGTCAACCAAGTATGCGTCAAATAGAGATCAAGTCTTTCTCCAGTCTGTTGTCAGTTGTCTGTTGTCGTCGTGGCGGTGCTCTGAAGAGACCTTGATGGAGGCGACGACGAAGTAGCCGAAGCCGAAGCCGAGCCGTCGCCATGGAGTCAGTCCGTTGTCTGTGTGCGTGCGTCATGCAAGTGAGTGTTTGTGGAGGTGAGAGCGAGAGAGCGAGCGAGAGAGATGGAGAAGAAGACGTCGTAAGTGTGACCTAGTGAGTGCGAAGAATAGCAGTCGGCCGCAAGGCCTTTAATTGACAAACGCTGGCAAGAAGAGCGCAGCATTTGGCATTTTCATCTTGGTTGATGGCGTCTTCTTCGTGTGTCTGGTGTAGTTGTTCCATTTTGTTTGCACCAGATCTCGTTTGTAGGTTTTGCAGCCGAAAAAAAAGAAGATTTTGGGATCCAACGTTCTTCATCGCTCCTCGTTCTTCGTTTGAGGAACTCAAGCGTCAAGTGTTTCAGAAGAGATCATCGCATGTGTCCAGCCCCGCAAAGGTACGGTACAGTGCGGATGAGCGTACGTGCGCATTTCGCGTTGGACTGTGGGATTCTCGTGACGCTCGCCTGAAGCCAAAGCGCACACGCAACGCCTTGTTCTGTGGGCGGATAGCTTTATGGGAAGAGTGCGAAACAAGCCGACGGATTTATTGCCATGGACTCATGATTATTCATTATTTCGAAACACCTCGGAAAGCAGAAGAAAGAAAGCTTGGCATCACACAGTCAAGCCAAGAATTGCGCCATCAAGCTGACCCTCTCTAACTTTCAACATGTAGCACTATGAAGAGGGTTTGCGAGTACTATTCACTATAGACAGGTTTACGATACTTTAAAGAGTATTGCCAACAAAGCAGTGCGTTCACAAAAGCGGCAGCTGCATCTTCTTCCGTCAAGGTTTTGTTCACCTTGACATCGCGTTAGCATATCTACTTTTGTTATTTTTCTCAACTGAATGGCTATTTTGTTATTTACGTCTACCCTTTAACATTTGAACGAAAAAGCAGCAGCCACAAACGCTTGCTGTCCTTCTCTGGCCTGTTTATGGCCGCAGAGTGGACCTCTGCAGCCTCTTTCCGCAATTTGCGGCCGCAGCGCGCACAATTTGAACCATTTTGCGCGCGCTTTTTCATTCCTCCACTTGGGTGGGGCCAAATTGACCCGCGCGGACGGAACGAAGGACGCACGGACGGACCGCGGGCTCTACAACGGTACTTGGGGACCCAAGTCAAAAAAGGCTGCGGCTGCCATCCCTCCTGAGGCCCTCCTCTCTCTCTCTATTACGGTGTGGTGCGGCTGGACGGACGACTGCGGTCTTCGCGCTCGCTCGTTCCCCTCGCCCCGCCGTCCCAAGCCGCCGCCACCACGTCCCGCATCGCAGTCCGACGGCTTCACATGGAGAGCGGCGTGTCGAGTCCGCGCGCTGGCCTGAAGCGTCCGCAGCCGCATCCGCGGCCATCCACGACAACAACCCCGATCGCGCGGCTCTTTGCGGACGAAGATGGGGACGACGACGACGAGCCACAGCCGCAACCGGCTCCATCGCCTCCGTTGTTAACAGCAGACCAGATCGCCGGCCACGCGGCCGAGATCGCGAGCCTCCTCTGCCAAATGGGCGTCAAGCTCGTGTGCATCGACTTTGACGCGACGCTCGTGCGCGTGCACACGGGCGGCGCGTGGACGCGTCCGGCGCGGGACCTCTGCGCGCACGTGCGGCCGCTGTTTCTGGCGCTGATCCCGCGGCTCCTGGCCGCCGGCGTTCACGTCGCGGTCGTCACGTTCAGTCCGCAGGTGCCGCTGATCAAGGAGGTGCTGGCGCGGAGCTTCTCGCTGGAGATCGCGCAGAAGCTCATCCTGAGAGGCGACGACGCGTCCTGGCAGCTCGCGCACAACGAGACGCTGGGCTTCGCGCCGCTCTGGCAGTTCGGCGGCCGCCACTTGGATCGCTCGTGCAAGCTGCCGTTCGTGATCTCGGCCGCGCTGCAGGCGTCCCGCGAGCGCCGCGAGAGTGTCTGCAATCGGGACACAGTGCTCTTTGACGACGACGCCGCCAACATCCGCGTGGTCAACGACTCGGGCATCACGGGCATCTACTTTGAGCCGGCGCACCAGACGAACTTTGCTGCGCTGATGCGACAGGTGCGCAGGTTCCAGCTCACATCCGCAGCAGCAGCTGCGTCCACAGTACCAGGAGGCAATGGCGGGATCGTTCCAAGTAACCCGAGTGTTTCGAGTCATCAGCACCCGCCGATGACGCCACTGCGGACGCCGTCCAAGAAGCAGCCGACCGCGCGCATGGTGCGGCTCATGGCGAGTCCCGAGAGCAGGTTCATCACGACCAGCAGCTCCAGTAACTCGTCGTCTAGTTTACAAGCGCGGCATCGCGGCCACGGATCGGGATCTGGCGGCGGACCGATGCGCACGTCGCGCTTCCACATGTGCACGCCATCGCCCGTGATGAAGCTCCGGTCGACTGTGGACATGGGGCGACCGCGCTCAAAACGCTCGATCCGCCTCATGCGCAACATTGAAAACGACCTCCAGGAGCTCCACCTGCCCAGCAGCAGTGCACCAAGCAGCAGTTCCAGTACCAGTACCAGTACTTCTGGGATTGGAACCCGTGGCCAAACGCTGCAGTCCCAGTTCAAGACGACACCCATGAAGCTGCGCATGAGTCTGGAGATGACGACGCTGCCGTCTGCTGCGACGCCCACGACCACACCATTGCGGCGGTCCCGGTCGCGGTCCCCACTGCAGTTCTGAAAGAGTGAGTGAAGGTCAGGATGAGAAAATGGCTGGTTGTGGTGAGTTCGGTGCGTCAGTGAACCGGTGAGTGATAGTGAAGGTGAAAGTGGTGGATGCGTCCATGTATTTAAGACGAAGACGTGAAGAGAACCGCGGTGGTGGTATGTATCCCAGTGCTGGGGCGTTGCTATTGTAGAGAGTGCTGTGGCGTGATGCTGTCCGTAGTTGTGAGGAGTAGTGATAGGAGAACCGACTTGAAGAAGAGAAAGGCGAGAGACCAAACTGTAGGAAGAAGAAGAGCGGCCGGTTAAAGAGCGAGGCTTGAGGTTTAACCCCGGAAGCATCATGTGCTCCATTTATTATACTGCTGCTCTGCAAACGCTGGTCCTCTCGTGTACAATGTCAAATTTGTAGCCATCTCGCCAAGATGATGGGTACTGTAGCCATCTTTGGCGACTTTGCTATTTAATTGTCGTCGCGCATCGCTCTTGTCTCTTCTGCTTCTGTATCACAGCCCATCCAATCTTTGGGCTCTTCTACCGGAGCTCTTTGCCGTGGATCCAAAACGTCAGGTAAAAGAGCTCTTCGCCCTCGCTCTGGACCATCATGATCTCATTGAACACGGTTTGGCTCTTGAACACCACCAGGCGATCTGCCTCGGGCGAGATTTTCTCAACCGCAGCGTCCACAAAGAGACTCGTGCGGAGGCTGAGCGTCATTGGCAGCTTTATGGCTCCTTTGTTCTCGTTCAGCTCCTGTGTTTCTGGCGACGCGACGCTGTTGAAGAAGTAGACGCACGTGAGCTTGAACCCGTTGTCCTTCTCGCCCACGCCGCAGTCCAAACGCAGGCGCTGGCTCTCGCCCTTGCGCAGCTGGTGGAGCGACGTGCAGTGCGCAAACTGCGCGCAAAGTTTCGCGTTCTCCGGCCGCTTGCGGTTGATTTCGTACGGCAGCGCGTGCAGTTTCTCAATCAGCTCGGCGACCGCAGGGTACTCTCGCTGGCAGTCGCTCTGCTCAAGGAAGCGCATGCGGCCGTTCGATGAAACCGGTTCATCTGGTGTTGCAGATGCTGCTGTGCTGTTCATGCTTTTGGACTGAGCGGTTTCTATACTGCTCTCTGTCCCCATCAACAAGTTGTTCTTTGCCATGCGCTGGACGTCCGTCAACAGGATCTCCGTCCACTCGTCGCCCATAAACCCGTCCATCACAGCCACGCCCGCCACTTTCGAAGCTGCTGATGGCAATTCGCCGCCCTGGTCCAGCTCGTTGGAGCTCTTGGCCAGCAGCGCATCGAGAAACTCGTCCGAGAGCTGATCCCACGTCGCAAAGTCGGCATTCGGATCTGCGAGCGTGCGCACATCGTTCGCCATCATCACGTGCTTCTTGTAGTTCACGCGGTGCACCATCGCGAGCACTTCGCGTCCAAACGCCTCTTGCAGCACCTGCGGCCTCAGCTTCAGCTCTGTGGCTGGGTCCATGAACTCGCCCTGCGCGGCGCCGCGCTTCTTGACATTTTGAAGCACGCTCTCAGCTTTCGCTTCGACCTTGGGCATGAGCGCGAGCAGCTCCTCTTCGTACCACGGGTCTTCCAGCAGCGTCTGCAGGCTCTGAGGGGCGTGCACGAGCTGCTGCTTGGGGATCCCAGGATAGATGAGCTTCTGGAACTCGGACTCCTGCAGCAGCTTCGCAAAGATGCCGTCGTCCAGCACCACGCGCTCGCCGTTGGCGTTCACGCCCTGGGTGTTGCAGCCCTGCTTGAGGCGGCGCAGCATGAAGCGCCACGAGCGCTCTTGCGGGTCCTCCGCGCGCGTTTCACCGCTTGTCGAGTCGACGACCTCCTTAACCAGATCCTCCTTCTCACTGTAGAGCGACGCGGATCGCTTGGTGGATAGAAATCCGCGCTGGACAGCAGCAGCTCCACCACCAGATTGGACTTTTGACTTGGGTTTTGTATCGGAATTCGAATGTGAAGAACTCGCGAGTTTCTCCTGGAGCTGTTTGATCTTGAGCGCAGCCTGCTTCTTCGCGTCTGCGGTAGAGGACTCGAGTGTGAGGATCTTGTCATAGGCGTCAATGGCGCTCAGCCATTGCTGCAGTGCTTCACACGCGCTCGCCTTGCGCAGATAGCCCTGTTCAAGCGTAGTGCAGTATTACTTCGTCAGTACGCCTACAGTCCGTTTGGTAGATATAGAGCAGAGCCTACCAATTCACACACGCACCTTGGCCCAATGTGGCGCGAGCTCAATGGTTTTCTCTGCATCTTGTAGTGCGCGATCAAACTTCTTGAGGTGGCGCAGTGACGCCGACCGGTTGCTATAGAGAAGCTGCGTGTGAGTCAACCAGCACACAAGTGTACGACGAGCATAACGACATATTCGCTTAGATACTGCATGCGCACAAATATATAACAGAGACCCACAAGAGCCACACACGTACGTGGTTGCTGCTGTTCTTCTCGATCGCTTGGCTGTAGAACGCGCACGCGAGCTCGAACGACTTGCTCTGAAACGCGGCGTTGCCCTTTTGCCGCAGGAGCTCTTCAGACAAAACACCAACAGACAGAAAAGATACGAGCGTCAGTGGTTGAGTGACAAGAGCAGCACCAGCACCACTAGCAAAGGCGGCGGCGTGTGCTTCACACCTGCTTCTTGCAGCGCAGCAGCCTTTGCACTGCCGCTCCGTTGGCGCTCGCTCGCGGGCACGTCGAAGGAGCCGTCGCTCGTGGCTTCAAGCGCCGTCGAGTCCGCCATTTTCAGAATACTGCGACTGTTGCTGTGTCAAAACGGTGTATGGGTTTGGGTTGGAAACTCTCGCAAAGACACCCTTCATAAAAGGGGCGAGCGCAGCACACACTTTTATAAACGCACAGTTTGTGAAAATACCAATCCTTGTTAGCAACCTTAGCATCATTCTTTTGGCACTCAAGGCGCGAATGTCGCTCGGAGCCACTGCGAACAATCGGATCAAGCAAGGATCATGGCGGTCGTGGGCGACAGCGTGCGCCAGCGCCGCCGCGTTAACGACGCCCCCCAGCAGCAGCAGGAAGACCAGCAGGACCAGCACAAAGAGCAGCTCAAGCGCCGTGGCTCTGGCAGTGCACAGCACACGCGCCTTGTGCCGCATGCGCGTGCTCTCCTGCTGGGCTTCACCGCGTTCTACACTCTCACACTGAGCTTCGTGGCGTACTCGCACACGTGGCTGCCGCGTCCGCTGGATGCGGATGCGCCGCTGGAGGTCTTCTCGGAGGCGCGTGCGAGGGTTGTGCTCGAGAACATCATGAGCTTTGGGTACCACCCGGTCGGCACGCGCGCGAACGAGGAGCTCATTCCAGGATACCTCGTGTCAGAGGTG
>JAADVK010000977.1:0-13382 GCA_023334975.1 Globisporangium sylvaticum | reverse complement strand
CAAGGTGTCGCATCTCTGGAACCATCGCGTCCAAGTCTTTGCGCTCCAAGCGCCAGCAACAGTTGGGATGATAGCGACCCTCGCTAATGAGCCAGAGATGTGCCACGTTGACGACCGTCGACTGCAGAGAATCAAATGGTGGGAGGTGAGCTCTCGCTCGATCCAGTAGGTACGAGTTGGGTGCTTGCGCACGCAATGGTCCCACAAATGCGAGATACTTGCGCATCGGCGCCAGGAGCGTGAGCAAGTCCCAGTCTTCCACTCGGATCATGTAGCTTCTTCTGGTTCTGCTGCTACCGTTTCTACTGCCACTCGCACCGCCACCGCGATCTCCAAACACGACGAACCCGAGTCGAATCAGCTCGTAGCCATCCACAGCCTGTGGGGTATTGTTCTCAGTGTTGTTCACACTACTTCTTGTTGTCCGCGGACGCGCGCGGACGAGCCCACCGGTGTTTCGCATTCGAATCGCCAGAATCCCCTCAATCCGACTCGGAGGTTTCTCTTCCGCAACTCGCTTTGCACACCCTCGTAAGCTCCACAGGAACGGCAGCAGCCTACTCAGCGCAAACACCAGCAGCTTCATACCAAAGATGTTCTTTGCGTTCCCGTTTGTGCGCAGCGCGAGGCTCGAAGTGAAGAAATCCAGGGTCGACACCTCACCGAACTTGGTGACAGATATGAGCGTCGCGACGCGACCGTCAAAGTCCAGCCAGCCAGAGTTCGCGAGCGTCTCACGGAACCAATGCAGTCCGCACAAGAAGATCAGTGTTGGACCGAACATCGCGTCGCTGACACGCACGCGACACAACTTGGCGAGGAAGTTGAGCAGACTGAAGTAGAGCAGCACCATCTCGACGATCGCTGGGTACGACACGAACCACGCCTCGGCAAGCGCACGTTGCGAGCCCTCGAACACGCACTCCGTGGTCCAGAACGCGAACAGCGTCATCTTCAGTCGTGGCAGCAGCAGAAAAGGCATGAACTTGAAGCTGTAGCAGTGAGCAAGGCATCCGATGCCAGCATTGTGCCAATCCGAGACGCCGAGTCTGTACCCTCGAACCAGAGTGACCACTGCTAACATCCATCGAAAGAGGATCTGGAACGCGACGACATTCGAGAGCAGCGTTTCCCAGTCGTAGACGCTCTTGGTCGTGTTCAGGACTTCAGCTTTCACCTGATAAAAGCCGTACCGTTTCCCATTCGAGACGATGACTGCTGTTTGCGTCGTCACTGCGGCGCTGGGGCTGAGCATGGTACCCCAGTGTTCGACGAACATCGACGCGCACTTTTTGAGATCGTCACAGACTAGCTCTTCACCCGTGAGCATGTTGTACTGCTTAAGTGTGATCCCGGGGCTGGAGTCGTCTTTCCCGTCAGTGGTCACGTCCGAGAACCATTTCGCCCCTTCGAGGTCTTCGTACCAGCCGTTTCGCCATTTACCACCGGGGCGTTTGAGCCACTCGACTGTCTTCGACTCGCGCTGTGCGGTTGACTGCAACTGCGTACGGGATCGGACTGGTTACGCTAGTGTACGTGCCCACGAGCTGGAGCATGCACGCACTGCCATCCGCGCCTGGGACCGCGAATCTCCCCGTCAGGCAGCTGTCCCAGTACGGCATCACCAGAACAGGCAGCGAATTCTCGATCAGGTACGTGTTCGAACTCCCTATGTCGTCGACGACCCGCAGGTTGTCGCTCGTGACGTTGTAGCCGAGCAGTGTGCACCTGGTCATGATCGCGTCCAGGGTCGACGCTATCGTGGAGCAGGAGTGCGTGTACAAGGCTCTGGCGGCCGGCGACAAACTGCTCTTCACTCGCTTCACGACTCGATACCCGTTGATCGATGCTCCCGTGGTGTCGATGAGCTTGGTGGTTCCGAGCGCAATCGCGTCGTTCACAGTGACTGGCAAGTAGGTGCGTCCCTGTAAGACGCACGCGATAACTCGATCACTGTAGGGCTCGTCGTTCAAGCCGCTGATCGTAGTGAGCCCTTTGAGCGGACTCTGGCCGTAACTCGCCGGTACTTGGGTGGTTGTCGTATCCCACACCACGCTCAGGAACTGCGAGAGCACGAGAAACGCGACGAGCAGCCACGCGAGCCAGTTGAATGTGGCTCCCGCCAGCTGGAGCCGCGTGACTCGTCGTCTTGAGGGGAGTTTGCTGGTTCTATCCGACGGAACCACCTGCACCTGGCTCATTGTTCGCGCCTCCGCCCACACCCTGGAAGCGCTTCCCTTTCGCGGTTGACCTGAGTCGACGACCTTCATGGACCAGGTACAATGAAGGCTGTGACGTCACGCAGACGCAGGACGATCTCCACTTGATGAGGCTGATGATGGAGAATGCGAACTGTTGAGCATCGCAAACTCGCCGAACGTCAAGAACGCCAAGCACGGCTTTTCTGGTGCACTCGCTCCCGTATTATTAGACAGACAACAACGCTTTCAGGGTAACGGAGGTAAGCAAGCGGCCCTCATTGGTCGGTCAGCCTGTAGTTTATTCTCAAAACAGCCTGGGAAAACGTAGCAGCGCATTCTTTCAAACAGCAAAATAACGACTGACCGACTTGCACTTGGCTGACGCGCCTGCTTTCTTACTGCAGCTCCGTGCTGATGAGATCCACGAGCTTGTCCAGGTCGGCGAGTCCCTTCTTCACTTCGAACGTTCGGAGCGCACCTGGCAGATCGCACGGTCGCATAGATATAACAACAACACAAAAGTGAGTTACGTTTCCTAGGTCTGCCAGTCAAATGAGCGCGGGCGTGAGCGAGTCTTCTGTCGTACCAGTGGCCGTGTAAAAGTCTATCAACGGCGCAGTTTCATCGTTATAGACCTCCAATCTGTACACATCAAGCACATGCGTGAGTGACTCATAACTTCAAGCAATAGTGACAATTGAGACAACATAATAAAGTACCGTTGCTGGACGATCTCTGCGCTGTCATCTGGTCGCTGGACCAGCGTGGCGGTGCCGCACTTGTCGCACACGCCCGCCACCTTTGGCAGCAAAGGCGGCATGTTGTACTCGCCGTGGTTGATGTGCGCCACGTTGAAGCCCGAGCCGCAGCTCGTGCACACACTGCAGTTAAAGAAAAAAACATTCGCGATCAGTTCGGGAAACCATTTGGACTGCTGGGTTAGATCACACAACTCACCGTCGCCCGCTGATCTTCTCCGTGAGAATCCACTGCGGCAAGTCGATGTTGACGACAAGGTCGAGCTTCACCACCTGCATTATTCCCATAGACATAGTTTCGATAGATACGAAGTGAGACCGCGTCCATAGGTGAGTAAATGAGCAAGAGTGCTTTGCGAGAGGTAGGTACCTTCTGGAACTCTTCTGCTTGTGGCACGTTACGAGGAAAGCCATCCTGTTATCGCATAGTGTTTCATCACGCACAGCATGAGCACCACGGCCATTCTTCACTCCAGTCAGTCAGTAGTTGTTCAGCGCAGTCCACAAACCAGAATGAATCCGCGCTTCGCGTCGTCAAGGGTCAATCGCTTCTCGACCTACGGAAACAACATCATACAATTATCAATCAGTCCACATAATTCGACAAACGCAACTGGCCAAGCCACAACTCGCTCGTTACCATATCCAAGATGATCTGGTCTGGTACCAACGCGCCGCGGTCATTGTACGCCTACGAGACACATAACAACAAACAGCAGCACACACGTGAGTCATCACTCAGCACCACTCAACCCACACCAACCGCCCAGCGTAAACTCCGCACACCCCGCACCTTGATCTGCGCGCCGAGGTGCGTGCCGGTCTTGATCTCGTGGCGCACGAGGTCGCCCGTGGAGATGGTCGGGATCTCGAGCATCGGCGCGATGCGCGACGCGTACGTGCCTTTGCCCGCGCCGGGGGCGCCGAGGAACATGATCTTGAGCGAGCGCGCGGTGGCGGCCACGGCGGCGGGGGCGGCGCTGGTGCTGAAGGCGCGCATGGCTGGCTGTCTACTGGGGTGCTGCTGCTGGTTGAGGTAGCGCAAATGCGGAAGTGGCGCTCTCTCAGGCGTTGCCGTTCGCCCTCCTGTTCCGCCTCTCCTTCTTGCTTGCGCTTCCTGGCTTTGCGCTTCTGGTTGCGCGTGTGTCTTTGTGTGACGCAGCGTTGCCGTCACTCAATTCTCACTGAATGAGGAAACGCAATACATTTCGCCTAAGTTCAAACGGCGTTTGTGCACCTTGCTTTACACATTTTGTTGGTTACGCACCTTGTTGTGTTACGTGATTGGAGCAAGCCGTGACAAATTGTCACTGGAACGCTATTCAGCGAATTGCTGGGCTGGCGCGTCAACACTGGTATCCTCTCAGAAAACGGTTGAATAGTTGACTCAAATTATCGGAACACGGTAGCTTGCATTGACGACCTCAGATTCAGACTCAGTAGCAATATTGATAGAGTTTCGCCACTGAGTCTGAGTCCACTTCGTTTATGGAAATGGAACTTGACGTCATCGAAAAGAATACGATCCGGGTGTCAAACAAAGGGAGAAAAGGGAGTGAGATCCCCAACTGCGCCATTCGCTCTGCAAGCCACCAGTCAGTCAACCGAACCGAATCCCAGCATGGCTGCTGCGAAGAAGCTCACGTGGCCGACTGCCGTGGCGCTCGCTGTTGGCGCGTACGCGATCTGCGCTGCGCTCCAAGCGAGCGCTAATGTCACGACCGCCGCGGTGCTCGTGGCGCTCTACCTGCCGTCGTACCTCGACGGCGCCGAGTTGACGGGCGAGCGGTACTGGCCCGCGTTTGCCGTGTTCTCCCAAAAGTACCTCTCGGGTATCGAGATGACGCTCGAGTACGAAGAGCCTGTGGACCCGAAGAAGCAGTACATGTTCTGCTCTCACCCGCACGGCCTCCTCTCTGCGCACCACGGGATCCTCATGCAGGGGTCGTCCGAGCCATGTAAGTCAACCCATTCTCGCCACCCCACTATGCGAGGCGTTACCTTTCCCATGCACTAACAATCTCCCTGGCAATGCTATCACATACAGCATTCCACGAGTTATCACCGATGGCGTCGCGCCGCCATCTTGCCGCCTCAGTCGTCTTCCGCATCCCGCTCTACCGCGAATACTGCCTGTGGCTCGGATGCGTCGACGCGAACCGCAAGGTCGCTGAGCGGGTGCTCCAGAACGAGAAGAGCCTCGTGATCCTCGTGGGCGGCATCGCCGAGCAGATGCTCGCCAAGCGAGGCGAGCAGATGATCTACGTGCAAAAGCGCAAGGGGCACATTCGCTTGGCACTCAAGTATGGCACGCCCATTGTCCCAGGCTACGGCTTTGGCGAGACCGACCTGTACACGCACTCCGAGTACGTGAATAAAGCTGCATTGAGTTGTTAAGCGGCTGAAGTGTTGCCACTGGATGACTCACCTGATTGAATCTCTCTTGGCTTGTACTGTATGTAGCTTCCTGCTGTCGTTCCGCCGCATGATCGCCAAGAAGTTCTCGGTCGCGCTTCTCGTGGGCTACGGCTCGTCTCGCTGGTTCCCCGTGCTCCCCCACAAAGGCGTGAAGATCAATCAGGTGTTCGGCAAGCCCATCCTTGTGCAAAAGATCGACAACCCGAGTGCTGAAGACATCGACAAGCTCCATGCGCAATACGTGGGCGAGCTCGTGCGCGTCTTTGAAAAGTACAAGGAGAAGTACGGGTACAAGGACGCCATCCTGCAAGTGTGTTAATGGTTTAGTTTTCTGTGTGTCTTTGTGTGTGAACTTTTTTTGCAGTTGGACACCCACCGTTCTTGCTCGTTTTAAGAAATGAAAATATGCACGAGCCCAGCTCTCGCTGTCCTCGATCCGTTTTATGCAACATACAGCAGTCGGTGCTCGTTGCTGTCGTGGCGGCGCACGTACTCTTTCTCGATGAGGATCCCCACATTCTGCTTGATCATCGCTGGTGAGGGGGCAAACTGACTTCGAAGCATTTCCACAACATCCACTTCCAGTTGGGATAGCATGACGTCCCGGCGCGTCTTCAGCACACGGACAATCGCAGCTTGGAGTGTCATCTTTCGGTCTTCCTCGACCTCCCGACTCGTTGCTTTCACTGCCTTGGGAGATTCAACAGGGGTACTCGGGACAGCCTACGATGAAGAGGATTCGTATAAACAGCCACAAGTTAGCCTCATTCTTCATAGCTATTAGACATTTGGAGCAATAGTCACGTACCGAGATCCTCAATTTGCGGCTCGTGAAACCAAAGTTCAGAGCATAAGTTGGGTTCTGCTCGTCTCCCGACGCAACCAGCACTTTTGCCTAACAAAGAGAGAGCAAAACGAGCGTGAGCAGACTACAACACCACCGACAATCCTGAGAGTGCAACCAATGAGCGGTACCTTCACAAGACTGGCCACATGGTGACTCAAATCAGAAGCTTGGATGTTCGTCAGCTGACGAAGCGCGGCTTGACTCAGTTCCTTTGATCGGTTGAACTACGCGATCATTATGAGCAACACAGATCAGTAAAATGATGACCCAGGTTTAACTGTTTCAAGCACTCACCTGAAGGAGGATCATGATCTGGTAAAAGCTCAGTGCGAACTCGTATCGTTTGTCAAAACAGTGTGACTGGACAGTGCCATACGACAAATGGTGGATCCACAGCAGCTTGCGTCCGCTGCTTCGTTCCGTGTAGAATTTCGTGAACAGCGCGATGTGTGCTTCCACTTCTGGGGGTAGCAGCAAATTCGACTCTGCTGCAGTGCTTGAGATCGGCCACGCGCCAGCAGTGAGGATGTCGCAATGATACGTGGTTGACAAATGGAAGCCGATAGCCATCGCATTTGTTTCATTGTCCCGGCGCAGCTCGATATCTTTCTCTTCCATCCATGCAGTGAATGCATCAAGTAGATCCTGAGCAATAGCCAATCACAACACGAGTCAGGATTATAGCAAACACAAATCAATCTACCAGCAGAAAGAATCGTTACACTAACCTTGCTGAGCATTTTGTCTTTGAGCATCTTCTGGAGCTTGGACACGAAGTCGTGACCACAAATATCGCGCAGCTTCTGGATCAGAAGCACTTCTAAGTCGTTCGCGATCGATGTGCCTAAGTTGCCATAGACGGGGTGAATGATTACCGCCTCGACTTGATCTCCACATCACGAACGGATACTGACGTACCTTTGATCAGTCTCTTTGCTAAGAACTTGGCGTAGTACTTCTTGAACACGTCCTTGTCGTCAATGAGGCAAAACACGATCCCGATGTTTTCGATCTTCTTCTCCAGTGTTTCTTCTGAAAGCAACGAAGTGCTCGGGATTCCAGAACCTGCTGGATGGAGTTGATGATGCACACCAGATTTCTTGTCGTGTGACATCAAGCAATGAGTATACTTTGCGAGCAACTCTGGCAGTTTGGGGTGGGAATTCGCAAACGCTCGGCAAGCCTGGTTGACAAACAACATGTCAGTTCATGTCAAGCTCCACTTTCATAAGGGAAGCACGATTACTTTCCGTACCTGGTCCAGCGCTCTTCTCATCAGCGCGTTGAAACCGAATGTCTCTTTGATCAGATCGAAATATCTGTTTCGAACTTGAACGAGCGCTTCGATGTAGCTTTCAGGATTCTTGGACGCATCTTCGTGTCCGAACTTTCGCACCACATCCAGACCTCGCTGCTCGATGAACTTTTTCAGAATATTCTGCAAACAAAGAATGACAAATCAGCACGATCCACGATAGCGAGTAAAAAATGGATACCAAGCAAACAACTTACTTTGAAGGATATCAGCGCGTGCTCTTTCGGAAGTTCGGAAAACAGCATGAAGAGGCGATGAAGGTCTTCCGTTTGGTTGTTCACCAAAAACGTCTCGGCGTCTCCGCAGATTCGCTCCGTGTGCGCTTCAACAAGGACTTCGCAGCACGTCTGTCGAATGTCCGCGACAGTACTATGAACATACACAACACCAGAAGTAAGCATAACATTATGGTAGGAAGATAAGGGTAGCTTGGCAAGGGCTTACATCCTGTGCATGCGTCCTTCGCATCGCCGCTGCTCTTTGCTGCATAATTGCTCGACTTCTTTCAGGTATTCCGAGATACTGAGCTTTGAAATCAGCTCCTTTCCGAGAGCACTGTAGTATCGAAGTGTATGCTGGAATCCATAAAACCCTTGAGATCTTGGACAACGACAAAGAGAGCCAGTCATACAGTAAATCTTACCTGAACGAATGGGCTTTCCAGCTCGTTTCGGTACAAGCTCATTGGATCATGCTTGCACAAGCCCAACGCATAATACGTCTGTGCGACATCACGAGGCATAAATGTCAGTTTCAAGTGTTTTTCAACTGATTCACTCGAGCGAATTTGTGAAGGCTATGTACCTCGACAGTCTTGGCGACGTATTCTCCGTTATCGAAGCACTCGGTGCGCTCTCGTCGGGCTGCTTCGTAGATCTCAACGATCGAGTTGACGATTCTCTTTTTCAGCTTGGCGAACGCAATGTCGTTCCAAATGTGGAGCGCAAGCTGTTGGAGAAAAGCACGGTTTAATGAGCGTCGCTCCTGCTCACTCGGTTTTGCCGATGGAAATCACGAATGCTTACCTCCGTGACGGGAAAGACCCCAGGAACTGGCGCCTCGCCAGTCTCACAGTGAGAGTACCTGATCCAGTATCGGTTCTGTATGATTGATGTCGTTAGTCATAGCGCAAGGCTTGGGGCACTAGCTGATTGAAATAATCAACAACGTTACCAGGTAGCGGAAGAGCTCGGAAATGTAGCTGGTTCCGGTTGTAAACGATTCAAACGATGCGCAATACTCCTTCAGAAATTCCACTTCGCCATCGATTCTCTGCAATTGCTGTTAGTCGCACATCATAAACACACACAATGATCAGTCTCGAGGACGTGTAATCCACAGCAGTACGAATGCCAATAGCACGCGATGAACGAACCTCCAAGATCTTTTCGACATTTGCCACGAGAAGCCCTCGCAATCGGAAATACAGTATCTCTGCCTGCGGAGCGCCTGGATTCGTACAGATCTTGTAGATGCTTCTGCTCATTCATACACACCACCGACACGTCAGAAACTATAACCGCTTGCTCGCACTCCCAACTGGTTTCTATCCTTTCGTCACCACGTCGCTGCAGCGCTCCACTTCAACAACAACACACAGCAGACATGCGATCATACAAACAAACGCAGCAAAAACAAAAACAAAAACAAACAACGTACGAGTACATCTCGAGCCACTTCTCGTTCGTGAGCGTCTGCGGCACGCCGGACACGAGCGACACGAGCGGCGGCTGCATATCTTCCCACACCTTTTCAAAGTTCACCTGCGTAACGACAGCAGCGCACAACACGACAGCCATAACAGCAATAACTCGGTCAGCAGACCACACATCCGTACAATGAGTAGCCCAGCCACACCACAGTAGCAGCAGCATCACTTATAGCAGACACATACCGTCGAGGTCTTGAGCAGCGACATGGCAGCGGCAGCGAGCGTCTGGCTCCTCCTCCTCCTCCTCCTCTTACTTCTGCTTGGGCTTGGTGGCTGCGTTGCGCTGCGTTGCGTTGCAGATTGGAAAGTAACTTGTGGGGGCGGTTGGTTCTCTCAAGCGCCGCTTCAACTCCCAAGTCTATTTATTTCGATTACGCACTCGATCTATCTAAGTATTACGCAAATTAGACATCTTCCGCAATTTGTTTTGAGTGCGGTAGCCATGACAAATGGGTCTGTTGTTGCATCACCACTTTTGATCAGGAAGCGACGATGGCGATTGCGGACGACGAGGCGGAGCTGGAGCTCGTGGAGCAGGAGCTGGAGAGCGTCGAGCAGGAGATCACGGTGCTGCTCATGCGCCAGAGCCACCTGCAGGAGCGGAGGCGCGAGCTGCAGCAGGTGCTGGCGCTCGATGGCGACGAAGCTGCCGCTGCTGCGCTCGGAGATGAACCAGTGCAGGATTGGAAAGCAGCGTTCCCATGGTCGAGTCGCATCCAGGAGTTGCTGAAAGAACAGGTACATAAAGTACATGTGCGGGTATGAACTTGCGTTGTGTTGGCACTGATACATTTGGTGCTTACTAACCACTGGATGTTGCTTGGCTGCCGCAGTTTCACTTGGAGAGTTTCCGGTCGGTGCAAGAAGAAGTGATCAACGCGACGCTGTCAAAGCGCGATACGTTCGTGATCATGCGCTCCGGTGGTGGCAAGAGTCTCTGCTACCAGCTGCCCGCACTATTCCACGAGGTAAGCCGTGCATGCATGCAGTAATGTGGATGAGTTGACTGTGCACTGACGTACAAATTGTGTTGGCTGTGGTGCGTGTAAGACTGCAGGATTCACTGTCGTGATTTCACCTCTGATATCGCTCATCCAAGACCAGGTACGTGACTGAAAGCTTCCATTCGACGCCTGCGCAGGAATGGCTTTATGTTGATCGATGTATTGCCCATG
Source organism: Globisporangium sylvaticum (assembly GCA_023334975.1). NCBI lineage: Eukaryota > Oomycota > Peronosporomycetes > Pythiales > Pythiaceae > Globisporangium > Globisporangium sylvaticum. Next base: position 2,957 of record JAADVK010000977.1, on the reverse strand, counting down.
CGTGTGCGTTCGCCTGTCGTTGTAGGCGATGCTGTTTAACAAGATTGCAGGAGATGGCGCTGCCCATTACATGTGCGGCGACCAATCGCGCGCTGACGCCACCGCGATCCACAGGGAGCTGCTGGACCCGCTGACCAAGCTCAAGATCCTGCTAGTGACGCCAGAGAAGATTATTAAGAGCAAGTTGCTCATGTCGCGGCTCGAAAAGGCGTACCAGAGCGGACGACTTCTTCGCTTCGTGATCGATGAAGCCCACTGCTGCAGCCAGTGGGGCCATGACTTTCGAAGTGTACGTGATGATTTGAGATTTGAGTTGTTGGTAGCCTTGTGGCTAACTGGTAAGGTGCCGTGTAGGATTACTCCAAGCTCGGCATTCTGAAGCGGCAGTTCCCGAGTGTGCCGATTTTGGCTCTCACAGCGACTGCGACGCCTCACCTCGTATCGGACGTCAAATCGATTCTGGAGATCCCGCGATGCGTGTTCTTCCGCACCTCGTTCTTCCGGAAGAACCTGTTTTATGAGGTATGTGTGTGTTCTGTTTGGATGCGTTATGTTTGCCGCGGTGTTTCTCTTAACCTGTGACGTCCATTCATCCTACTGCCACACATTCCAGGTTGTCGAGAAACCAGCGCGAGACGAGACAGCGCTGGACAGCTTGGTGACTCTCGTCAAGTCTTTTTCGTCGAACGACACTGGCATCGTGTACTGCCTGACACGGAAAGAGACCGAGCAGGTTGCCGCCGAGCTCTGCAAACATGGCATCCGTGCTGCGTGCTACCACGCATACATGGAAGACAAGGAGGAAACACACCACTCGTGGGTCCACGACCGACTCCAAGTTGTCGTCGCGACTATCGCGTTCGGTCTCGGGATCAACAAACCCGACGTGCGGTTCGTCATCCACTATACGCTCTCAAAGGTGAGAACTTTGTTTGTTTTCTCAACGACTGGCTTTTAGCACCTGGCCACACACAATCACTGACCGATCTCACTGCTTCTTAGTCCATGGAAGGCTATTACCAAGAGTCTGGGCGAGCTGGTCGTGACGGAAGCCCAGCGCGGTGCGTGCTGATGTACAGAGCGTCGGATGTGATCCGCGTCTGCAACATTGTGCACGCTGAAACGGGCGGCATGCGGAATCTGCGGCTCATGATCGAGTACGGCGAGGACCACGAGCGGTGCCGACACGGGGTCATGGCCAAATACTTCGAGTGCGTTCTCAATGTGAACGCTTGCTATGTTCCTTTCGACTGGAAAACTGACTTCTGCGATTTAATCTGTGCTTAGGGAGGACTTCGATCCCATCGAGATGTGTCAGAAGACCTGCGACAACTGCAAGCAAGACTGTAGTGACTTGCTGGAGGTCGACTACTCTGAGCACGCAAAGGCGATGATCAGCATCGTCAGCGACGCGAAGCGCATGTACGTTTAGTTTGGTTTGGGTAAAACTCGTTCATATGAAGATTGCTTTCTGACTGCTGCCCAACGTGTATACAGGGAGAGACGTGTGACGATGAAGCAGCTGGTTGACGAGCTCAAAACGAAGAAGTTTGCACAAGAATGGGGGCACTTAGAGCCTCCGCTGGCGGTCATCACACGAGATCAGTGCGAGCGGATCATCATCAACATGATGATCAAGTGAGTACAGTGATCCTCTTGTTCTGCAGCACTTTGAGGTTGAGGTGGTTCTACAACTACTGACTCTTAACATTTTTGAATCGTGCTTGCAGAAATGTGCTCCAGCCGGAGATCAGCTACACCGCGTACAACACGATCTGCTACCTGGTCGTAGGTACTTCGCATCGTCGCTTGCTGAATGGCCAGTTCCGTGTGCTGATGAAGCCGTCGTCAAAGGGCGACGAAGCGCCACCGTCAAAGCCACCAGCACAGAGGAACACGCAGAGCAAGAAGAAGCGAAGGCTTCCAGAGCCAGAGATCATCGACATCAGCGACTAGGTAGGCAGGTGGAGGCAAGTAAAATTGGGAGGAAAGCAAGTTTTGTTCGATAGCTTTCCACCTCAACACGTGCTTGAGTACGAATTAAACGATATTTGGGATCTCCCGTGCGGTTCTTCCAACAAGGACATTTTCGGTTCTGCATGACAAGTGTTCTTTCGTCTAGCACCTCTACTTCGACTTTGGTTTTTGGCGCACACTTCACGGCACAATGTGTGATTCAATACCAGACTATCTCTCTTGGATCAACCGCTTAGCAGAGAAAGCATCCCGCACACGACGAACGTGTATGCGATGTAATGAACAAAGAGCACTCCAAGTTCATCAGCCTCACCACTCGGTTGAAGAAATCATTAGAAATCTGGTGAGGATCTGATCCATCTGAGAACGCGATGTGAGACGACGAAAACACGAACTGGCCGTCCATCTGCATGTGCATTAAGACAACAACAACACACGAGCGAACTTGCACACATTCATGAAAAATCATTCAGCGTATGCAAACTTTTGTCGTACCTCTTTCAGAAAGTATTCGAATTCCTCCTACAGGGACAAAACAGAGCCAACAAACACTCTGGTGAGAGAGAGAGAGAGAGTGAGAGAGAGAGAGAGGTCTTTGTCGGTTGGCTATCAGAAACAAGTTGCGTAAAAAAGTAGTAATTCTTACATTCTCATCAGGCGCTTGGTTCGGGACCACGGCTTTGAACAGCCCTCTTGTGCTGTTCCAGTTAGCTTAAGCCTGTTTCAGATATTAAAAAAGGACATTTTCAAATGTGATCCTTACCAGCAATTCGACCGCGCCTTCGTTCACGAGCCACGTCGACAAGCCCTTGGACGTCAGGTCCAAGTTGTCCGCCGCCGCCACGTCGAGCGGGCTGATCACACTGGCGGTGTCAGCAGGGCGACTCTTGGCCTTCGCCTTGAGCTGGTTGATCATGTCCAAGTACTTGGCGCGCGCAGAGCTGCCATCGCCGCCGCTGCTACCAGCGCTGGAGCCGCCT
>JAADVK010000976.1:0-13410 GCA_023334975.1 Globisporangium sylvaticum | reverse complement strand
TTCAGAGACTGCAAGAAGCAGGACCGTGGCGGCGGATTCTGCGTCCAACACGGCGGCGGCAAGCGATGCGAAGTACCGAATTGCAAGCGCGCTTCTCGCATAAAGGGGAAATGTCCCGACCACTATAGGAGTATGCAAGAGGCTGCCGCCAAGGAATCGCGCGGAACTAGGGACGCACCAACTGACGAGTTGACAAACCCCAGAGCAGAAACCTCTGAAGCAACGCCAACAGCGTCGTGACCATGGTATACGTTGATTTTGTTATGCTGGCGCTCGTACGTTAAAGTGCTTGTCAGCCTGTATCATCGATGAATAGCAATGTGCTCGAAGCTCGAGAATTCTATTGGTCATGTTATTTTTTCAATATCCGAGGGATAAATGTTGCTCGAATTGTGAAGCGATTGTTGCCTGTTGGAATGTTTACGATCTCCCAACGACAGGGGGAGTGCTCTGAGTGCGTGGAACCCTCCAAAATCTCCAGTGATCTACTTACTGTTCAGGAACTAGCTTTGATTCCCAGCCATCGCCGTCAATGCCACTAGCCCCAGAGAGAAGCTGGACCTCCACCTCCGTGGACTTTTGAAGATGCAATAAATCATGCTGCACATACGAGAGATGTGAGGCAGACCTCCACGTTTTGAGGAGGGGTCGTACTTGTGAGCCTGCTCAGGATATCACATCACTTCCCGGCTGGCACTCAGCGGTGTCAGTCCCACGCGTTGCTACCGGAACCGGTCGAGTCTTCTAGTCGCACCGGGGAAGGGTGTGTGTGTGTGTGTTTATACTGTATTCTGTATTAATTGCAGCAGAGGGTTGCGAAGATTAGTTGATGTTACACCTGCGGATGGTACTCACAGCACTTGCAACCGACCACCTTTCCCCACGGGTGAGAAACCATCAGTGAAACCATCAGTGAACGGAGAGAGTCGCTGCTCACCCACTTCACCTCACTCCACCCAAACCTTTCATTCGCCAACTTCCCTTGTGCACAGCAGCCGGTCCGAAATCCAAGACCCCACTCCCCCCCTAGGTACCCTCAAGCCTCGGGCAATGCTGGCTGCTCCAATGAACAAGCTCTTCATCCGCTGCCTCCAACCAGCGGTGCATAAACAGGACATCCACACCCACACCTCGCACTCTTGACTGCGCATCGGGAACTAGGGCGTTCTACACGTTCGCGGCGACCGCGACGTCGGCGAGATCGACGCCGAGTTCTACGCGAAGCTCAATGGCGCCGACGACTTCACGCGCGACTCCTTCGGCCTCAGTCTCGAAAGCCAACCGACCTGGAGAAGCACGACACCACACCCCAGGCGCGTACGCGAAGTCCGACACCCCCAACTAAACTCAAGGCAAGCTTACAAAACCATTGGGAGTCAACTAGAGTCGCTCAGTGTGGTCAGGATCGCGGTGCATGCCACAGAAATATCTCGCACCAGCACTCGTACCCCCCTCCCCCCTTCCAACCATTTTCAACGTTCGAGTTGTACAAATCACGGGAATAACAGTATTCGATTTTGCTGGGCGGTTTACTTCGTATTGACGGTTGTATTCGAATACAGTAGATCCTAGCTTGCTCCCTGTTGGTCGCACGTGCAATGTATCTGCGAGTGAGCTCGTCGGGAGGCCCGTACAATCCTTTTCTGGAGTTTGGAGCAGTGACTTGAAGGCGGTCGCTGAAGGTTGAGATGAGCTTACTTATTAATGCGCAGGCTGAATGGATTTTGGAGTTCTGTCCAAGTATTCCAAAGAAATCCTCCTCTCAATTAGGATTTCCTGTGAACGTGTGCAGCACAGCACAGGAAACCCTAAATTTCAAAACCGAAGACTTGTGTGAAGGGAAAATTAGGATTTTTGGGTTGCGTTAAACGTTAAACGAAATAGAAGATCGGTCCACCATCAGTAAATCCTTTGAAAATCGATTGGGAATGTCAAGAAGCGAATTTGACAGGGAGCTGCTCGCACTTCACTTTGGTTGCCAACCGAACCAACGCAACGCAAGCAGATCGATGGCTGGCGATCCGGTCCGCGACTACTTCTCGCTCGCCCCCGCGTCCGCAACAGCTTGCTTCCCCTACACTGGCAGCAGCAGCGGACCCCAGCGATCAGTACAGGCATCACCACAGCCCCAGCGACCACCAGCGCAGGCACCACCACGACAAGTACGTGCGCACCCCAGCAGCAGCTCCCGGTTGGTTCCTCGAATGGCCACCACCCGCCAAGTGCGGCACCCCGGCCAGTACGCGCACCCCCCCAGCAGCATCCGACCGCCAACGCCCATGACAACCGCCGCCCGCCACATACGCGCTACGTTGGCCTGGCGCCAACGCCACAGTACGCGGATAACATGAGCGCGCATCCCCAGCAGCAGTCGAGCCATCATGTCATCAGCCATCTGCCAAGTGCGCGCTATACTGGTCCGGTCCCAACGCACTGGTATATCGGCGCATCTCCACCTCACCAGCCACATGGACACCACTCTGGCCCTACGGCAGCGCCACATCACGCTGATAAACCAAGGACGCCTTCGCCTCGCCAGCCTCAAGGGCATTACTTTGGTCCGGCGACAGAGATGCAACACACCGGTTGCCCGAGTGCGGGTCCTCATCACCATCCACCAGGGTACCACACTGGCTCCGCACCTGGTGGTTGGATCACGCAGCAACAGTACCCGCCGCAATATCGAGTTGCAGCCAGCGCAGACAACCCGATCGACCTCACCGGATCGCGACAGCCAAGGCCCATGTCCGCAACCGCGACTTCAAGTCACCACCACCACTACCAGCAGCAACACGAGCAGAGCTTCAGAGGGAGGCAACACGCAGGTAGCCGTTCGACGGAACTCTCGGAGCTGCTAAACTCAAGCATCCAGGCAATCGATGCGTTTAACGCGCTCTTGCAACGCCACGTTCGGAGTCCTCAGCCAGCAACCAGAATAGACACGGGTGACCTCGCGCGGCTGTTACGATCAAGCACCCCATGCTGTGAGCACGTTCAACTCGCTCTTGCAGCAATAGTTGCTAGGCTCAGAGGTAACAACGGCTACCAGTGCGTACGACTCGGCCAGGCCGTCGGAGTTCCAACAGCCACACACGCAGACTCGGCATGGGAAGTCCCAGCTTTTGCGAGGGCAGCGCGCTGTTGAAATGGCGGCCGCTAGAGTCCACAGTGCGGCCGGCTTTGCTACGATCATAAAGCCAAGTGCTCTGGAAGTAAATGGGATAGCCCAGGTTTCACAATTGCGCACTGAAGTGATGACGACCGATGTCGACGGCCAAGTCGACCCTGCAGCGTCGCTGGACATGAGCAATCCGGTCGTGGATATGTTGTTGCGCCGAATTCGCGATTCCAACTTGAGATTGAGATCACCAGATGGACTTTGCGTCGTTCAGGGTCGTGTGGCACGCGCGAACACGCGAGGGCTTTGCAAGCGTCACGGCGGAGGCTACGGCGTGCTGCTGCTGGCTGCACGCGCTCGGCTCAGAGTGGCAGTCTGTGCGTTCGTCATGGAGGCGGTGTGAGTTTTTTTCGCGAAGGCTGTAGCAAGGGTGCGCAGGTGAGGGGGCTCTGCATAGCGCATAGCAAGGAAGCGCGCTGTCAAGCTGAGGGCTGCGACGAGAATAGCCGAGGCAACGGTTTGTGTCATCAACACGGCGGCAGGCACCGGTGTTCTCACGACGGATGCGACAACGACCCGCTCCGAGGCGGGGTTCTGCGCGAGCCACGGTGCGGCCATGCAAGAGACAGCAGCCGAGGAATCGCAAGCGAGTAGTAGCGACGCACCGAACGATCAAATTGTCACTCTCAGTGACGACGATCCTGAATCAGCAGACGGACGCGATACCAGTCTCAATGCAGAAGAACCTGAAGCAGCAAACGACCAAGTTGCCAGCCCCAGTGCAGAGGATCCTGAATCAGTAAACGGCCAGGCTGTGTCCGATGCAGATGATGATCCTGAGTCATCAACTGCATAGGCGTCTCCCAGCCTCAGTAGCGCAGCACAACAGTTAATAGTGATACGACATCTATCTCCACACGGTGCTTTGAAGAAAACTAGCGTGAAGTATCCGAATTGGAAGCGAACAGGAGGAGCTGCTCGAGGGCTCATTTTGACGAAATGGTGGTTGTCTTCACATAACAAAACCTCTCGAAATTGGTAGGTGCATCGACTATCGCTTTCAAGAGGGGTCCGAATGTGTGGTGACCATTTTTTGTACAAACTTCAAAAGCTGATACCCATAGAATAAAATTTATCAGCAAATACAATTCAGCAAACCGTGTTGTGACCACATTTGAAGTCATCTCAAAACCGTTCACATCCTGATTTCTGTATAATTTGATGTAAAAGCATGCAAGTGAAGAGTATGTGATACCACAGGCACTTGACATCCCTTCCCAAACTCAACGCAACACTTCAAACCTAAACGTTGGCGCCAACATTTTGAGTTGGAGCGTTTGAACGCCTGAGCGAGCGAGCACCTATGACGGCACGCAGCGACCCCGTGCGCGACTACTTCGCTGTCGGCGCGCCGCCCGCGCAGAGCTACCGCGGAGGCGCAGCGGCGCGGCCGCGTCGGTCAGTGCGCACAGCAGCGCAAGCGCAAGCGCCGTCGCCTTCTCTACCCAGCCGAGCAGCTACGAATCCGAATGGCAACGTTGACACGCGAGCCAACTCGACGGCTAGCGCTGCAGCGACGATCGCGAATTTCGCCACCAAGGGCGGTCAGCAGCAGCAGACGCGTGGCGGTACTAAGATGCAAGCAGACGCAGCGCCAGCACAAGCAGCCCCGCCAGCAAAACGAGGCAGAAAGCCGAAAGCGACGACTGCGTTGCCGCCTGCAACCGTCGTTGCTCCACCAGCTGCTACGACTGCTCCGGCTACCACGACAAAACAAGAAGGCAAAGCAATTGCGACTGTGAATGAGCCGACGCCCGCGCAGCAGAAAGTCCAAGATGCGCTCAATGCGGGTAGCACCACGAGACTCACGCGCACACTGCTGAGCCGCGCGAAAGGCGCGATGACCAAGATCTCCCGCCCCAGCTTCCCGGTCCCTGCTGCGATTGTCGCTGCTTCTGCGGGCGCCTACGTAGAGCCAACACTGATGCCTACGCCGACGATGTATGCTATGAATGATCTGATTGTGAATGGACAGACGGACGAAGACCAAGACAAGGGCTCCAGTCGGCTCTGCACGGTACCAGACTGCGTGCGGCGCATTCGCTCGAAGGGGCTGTGCAAAGCCCACGGCGGCGGCCGACGATGCACGGTCGAAGGATGCGAGCGGAGCAGTCAGAGCCGCGGACTCTGCATTCGCCATGGTGGCGGCACGCGATGCACGCACGAAGACTGCGACAAGGCTGCGCAGTCGAATGGGCTGTGCAAAGCGCATGGTGGTGGACTGCGCTGCCAGTTCCAAGGATGCACCAAGGCAACCCAGGGAGGAGGCTACTGCCGCAACCACGGAGGCGGCCAGCGCTGCGGACAAGATGGCTGCGACAAAGGCGCGCAGCGAGGCGGCTTCTGCGCGAGCCACGGCGGGACCCGCTACTGCCAGTACCGAGACTGCACCAAGCAGGACCGAGGCGGCGGGCTCTGCGCGGAGCACGGCGGCGGCAAGCGATGCAAACTCCCTGCGTGCTCCAAGCCTGCGCGCCGCCAGGGCTACTGCCACACGCATGCTTCCGCTATCGAGAGGAGCCAACAAGCGCAGAAACCCGCCACTGCGGCACCGATTGCTCCAGCACCTCAGCGACAGCACCAGTACCAGCACCAGCTCCAACCGCACCAGCACCAGCACCAGCTGCAACAGGCGGTCAGCATGGACCAGTTCGCAGACCTCTAGCGCACCCGCCACCAACTGGCTCTCTTTGCGTAAAACGGTATGTGAACGTTGTGTGTTTCTCTATAAAACGCAATGCAATCACCACTTTTTGAGACTAAAAACAGACTCGAGAGAAGCGATTTGTGGAGCGTGCTCATTCATTGAAACAACAGGCATTGATTATCGAGTGTAGCATTTCGATACGGCAGGCAATGCGCTTTGCTTATATGGGAGTAGATAGACAGGTAGACACCACCGTCTGTGCATCGTTCTGTGTGTATTGTGTGCTCAGGCTTCAATAGTTCCCAAGGATGCAGCTTAGCCACGCCACACCAGGTCCTCCGCCAGCGCGAGACCAAGCGAGCTCTGCGGCTGTGGCGGCCATGCGCTTACGGCGCCCCTCGCTGCCGTTGAATAGCTCCTCGTCGTATCGGAACCTGCAAGCTGCGAAGACTGCGCTCAAGAGCGAGGACACCCGTGACGCCGACACTCCGATTATTCCAGCGAATCCTACTCCAGTATCTCGCTCGCGAGCAGCACCAAAGCAACCAAAAGCCATCGAGTCAAGGACGACCACACACAGTGCGACGGTGACCCGCAAGAGCAGACCTCACGGCGCGCTTCATCTTCCGGCAGCAGTCGCTCTCGTCGCTGACCACGATGTGTCTCTCGCTGCGCAACAGCTTTGCGGATCGCTCGACAGTCGCATCGTGAGGTCGTGACAGACTTACGAGGTTCCAAGTAACAAAAACCTTAAAAACAAACATACCCAATTTCAAACAGTAAACAGCCTCACTACTCAAGATCAAAGGTCGTGATGGGTCAATCGTAAAAAGTGCGTGCGAGGTTGCCTCTTTTGACAGTTTCCTGGGGCGAATGCGACAAGTTTCCTTTCGCTGCTCGGATTCAGATTCAAAAATGGAGCGCGCGGATCGCGGTGCAGATGCGCATGGCGGGTCTCTGCGCATTTCCAGGCGCGCACGCCCCGCGAAGATGGCGATGATGACAAAGCCAGAGGCGACAAGTAAAACACGCCAAATGCGTAGACGCTCGCGCATTGCTACTGGCAGTGTGTGCGCCGCACTCGCGCGACGAGAAGTGAACGGGAATGCGGCGCAGCAGCTGCAAGGGAAGCGCGGGTCCCCCACGTTGCCGCGCACGCAGTGGGCACTCTCGAGCGTGCTGCAGCGCGAAGAGAACCTCGTTCTGCTCGGCTTCTCTAGCGACGGCCACTTCCTACGTACGTTCGCGACTCTGCAATTCAATGTGTGCGTGCTCGTGCTATAACAGTCGCGTGTTGTTGCTTTTTCTATTCCTCTTGCAGTGTACTACTCGTGGTGGGAGTCCTGCTACGAGCTTCAGTGGAAGCAGGTGCAATTCAGTTCGCGGTCAGGAAAGTTCGTGAGCCATCGCGCTTGTTTCCGGTTACCTGTAGGTGCGGATACTGCAGCGTTCGGCGAGCACGACAACAGTGCGTCGTCGCTCGCGAATGGTGTTGGGTCGGCTCTCAAGGTCTGGCAGAGCTGCGATGACGCGCTTGTGGTAGCTTTTGGGACCGATCGCCAGCAGCTCACGAGCCAGGAAAGCTCGCAGATCTACTACGTCTCGGTCGCGCCGTCGCCATCGTATGCTGGAACGCACCCTGCGAGCGACATTTCCAGCCTGCGTTTTGTGTACACCGTGCAGTCTCCATGTCAGGAGCCGGGGTCGTGGCAGCTGCTGCAGGTTTCTCCGCGTGAGCACAGGAATACCTACCATTTCGTGGTCAACATGGGGACATCCGTCATGATTCTAGTGTTTGCGATCGTGAGGAAGTACGACAAGTCCGGCGATTGCAGCAAGAGCAGCGGTGCTATGGATCATGAAGTGGCAGCGCCATTCAGTGGAGCACGCGGGAGTTTGGGTGTTCACCACTTCGCTCAAAGTAAGCATGATGGACCTCGTTGGTGCCAGGGTATGAGCACCGTTATTTATTTATTTTGCTCGCGACCTGCTGGATGTGCTCACCCTCTGTTGGTTGGTGGCTGTGTGCATTCCAGATGCGTGGTACGCTACACCAGAGTTCCCAGTCGAGTTTCAAGCTGAGGAATTTCACAAGCAGCCTCGATCAAACGACAAGACCAACGCATATTCCATCGCCATTGAGGTATGTGGGGATTCGATATTAGCCATGTCTTTGTGTAGGTCTGGAAGCTCAATGTCCTCCCTCACCAGAGTGATCTTCTTCAATGCAGTGTGTTTGCCAGCAAAAGTTTGAAGTCGAGGCGTTCTTGCAGTCCTTTCTAAGCAAGTATGCGTCGCTGCGTGAACTCAACCTGGTTGATTACGACTTACAACTCGTTCGGGTGAGACATCAGATTCGAGGGAGGTTGTCTGCTTTGTGTTAGAAGAGTCACTTATGCCTCGAAATGCGTTGTGCTTGCCAGGCTTCAGAGATGGAAAGCGCGCTTTTTATGAGCTGCGTGATGGAGTTGGAGTCGTCGACCCTTGTGCTTGGCGGTAACTCGACTAGTCGGACGCACCGGCATATAGTCATGGCGCTGTTTTTCTCCCTAGACATCAAGACTGGGGAGTACACAGTCATTCGAGCATTGAAGCTACCGCGGCAGCAGAATCTCCGTCAACTTTCAAAGTCGATGACATACAAGTATAAAGTGGACATCAATCGCCGCGTCCCGCCGAGCGATGCGCCAGCTACTTGGAGCAATGCGACTGTCGTACAAGAACAGTCGCTGCTGTATGTGCACAACACGCGGTTTCCTGTGTCGATCTATCTTCAGTGATCAATGGTCTGGAGCTCAAGCAAGCGAGCATACAGTATAGTATCCAGTTCTCATCAATGGTCCGACTTTGTTCCATCGATGAAAAAGTCGAGGTTTGACTAAATCGAGGTGAGTGCTGCGACTACAGTGTTGGACCCAAAACGAGTGTTCAACTGAACTGCTTGTTTGTGTTGCGGTGCGCTCGAAAACAAAGATTAAACATCAAACGAAATACACGAAATACACAGCAAGGTCCCCACGAATGTGACCAGTGTGAGAAATGACCAGCGCTATCCGTCCACGTTTTGAAACCTCGTGAGCTTTTTCCGTCTTGTTTGGCGACGAACGATATAATTTTGGACTCTCGGATACTGTACGTCGGGTGGGGCTAAGCGCTCGTTCATTTCGCTCCCTCAAATCGACGAATCAAGCGCGAAGCTCAAGGTTGCCATTCAATCAACACCACACGAGGATCTTTGAATGGATCTGAATTCGGAATACGCGCCGTCCCATAGTTCGAGCTATTTCAGGAGCACTCTGTGGCTGTACTTGCTTGCTGATGCGCGAGACTCTCCTCGTCTGGGCTATCTTATCTATCTATGACCAGATACTCGAACGAGTCGTACACGACAGGCGGCGTGGGGTACTTTGGTCGGTCCGGGCTGTACACGACCCACGACTTTGTAGTAAGCAGTCTCGATGCCTCAAAGCACTCCCCGATCATTTACGCAGACTACTGGAAGAACTACAAGTACGACGAGGATCTGCTCAAGAGCGTCCCTGTATCGAGTCTACGCAACAACGCCAAGTACTTCCCACCTGCTGAAGTTGGTTGTGCTGACGATAGTGGCTTCGGTTGTAAGAATCACTGCTCCAGAACCAAGGCATGCACTGATCGCGAAAACCAGGGAGGCGGCAAGGAATGCATCGTGGTGATCATGATGTACGACTACTACGATCCGGGGTATCTGCAGGCAGTGCTCGCCAACAACGATATCCCAGCGTATTTTTGCTTCATCGGGTACGAAGGAGCTCAGAACTACGCCTTGGATGCTCAGAAGAGTGGCCAGCCTATGCTCTTCTACCACTTCGAGCCGGATCTGTTCCACTTCAACTACCCTGGGCTCTTCGATCGGGTATTTCTTCCTCGATCAGTCCCAGAACGCGTCGTGTTGGCAACGGGAACCTTTGGAGAGAGCGGATATGGGGAGAAGACGAATAATCCGGTTGACGTGGACTTCCCCACGACCACGTTGACCAAGTATGCTGCGTCGCTCGTCATCAACCAACAAATCGGCCCGCTACTTTCCAAATTCTCTCTGTCGGATCTGAGCATCAATGCCATGCTTCGCAAGTATCTTGCCGCATCGAGTGATCCAGCTGAACCCGATCCGTCTTTCCGCGCTGCTTGCAACTGGGTGAAGGAGAACTACGCAGTCTGGAACCTGTGGCTCGATCGACTGCCGCTGTGCGCGTTCGAGTCGCACGTCAAATATGAGGTCACCGGGTGCGAAAATGGGAGCGTCGCACGCACGATCTCGTTCGAGTGGAGGCACCCGAACCCCGTCAACTTATCACTTCCGTATGACTGCGACGGAGGAGTCGCGCAGTTGCCAGACGCAATCGTGACCAGCCGATCGTGCGAGTGGATCCTGCAGGATGATCGCCGGTGGATCGACTGGACTACCGCAAAGCCGACCTGCGACGCGAGCTTTTACAAGTACAACATCACTGGCTGCGACTCAGCGTCGAAACGCACGGTGCAGTACTTCTGGTTGCTGGGTGATCCATTCGACCCGACCAAGTCCGCAGAGTGTGAAGGGGGCGGTGCGCTCCCAGCAAACGTGCAGATCGACTGTGAGCACATGCCGTTCAGCTCCTCGATCTTCCTGGCGATGGCTGCGATCGCGACCGTCATCGCGCTGACCCTGGTGGTTGCGATGATCTTCGTGTACCGACACCGACGGGCTCCCATCATCAAGCGGTCCCAGTTTGAGCTGCTTGAGCTGATGATCTTCGGCGGACTGCTCGTTTGTGGGGCAGCTGTCGTGTACGCAGGTAAACCATCCGATCTTCTGTGCGCTTTGCGTCCGGTGCTGGTGTCGACGGGGTTCACGACCATCTTCGGTGCACTGGTGGTGAAGTCGCTTCGTGTGTACCGGGTGTTCATGCGCAGCTCCATGAAGCGCGTGACGATGACGATGAAGAAGATGCTCAAGTTCCTTTCGATCTTCTGCGTTGTGGATGTGATCATCTTTGCAGCGTGGTTCGGCGTGGCGTTCCCCAAACCCACGACCGCAATCGAAGCTGCAGTGGAGTTTCAGGGTCAAGTGGACCGCATCCAGTGCGAGTCGTCGAGCTTCATTTTCACGGCGCTGCTGATCTTCTGGAAGGCGATCCTGCTGTTCCTTGGTCTCTATATCTCGTTCCTGATCCGCAACGTATCATCCGATTTTCAAGAGTCGACATGGATCTTCGCCTCGGCTATGGTGGTGCTCGTGGGTAGTCTGGTGATCTTGCCGCTCGGGTACTTGGTGAAGATGGCAGCCGCGCCGTTTTATGTGTTTCTCGCATGCCCGTTCCCGGTGTGCACAGGCTTGATCATGGGCTTCATGCTCGTCCCGAAGTTGTTCCGCTTCAACGAAATGCCACGAATCTCAGATGCCACAAAGAACACAACGAATTTTGGAGACAGGCGAGGAAGTGGTGGTGTTGGTGCCTCCAAATACGACGATGATTCGACCAACATTGGCACAACCCAAAGCAACCACATCAAACCGAAAGCCAAGTACACAGTGGCTCCACTTCATCGACACGCCTCGATGTGATTCAGCCCAGACAGACCAGGCAAACTCGACTATACCGTCATGTTTTGCCTTCTCAGCCAGATTCTTTTTTGCCTGCACTCATCACGTAAGCAGTCAAAAGTCTGTGATTATAACCGATCACGAATGTACAATATTTCTTTTCTAATATCAACAGATGCATTGAAGTCATTCGAGTTACACATGGTTGGCTCACTTACTTCTTGTACTCGTCTTTGATGATCTTCGCGATAGTCGTAAGCTGCATGTTGCTCGTGCCTTCGTAGATGGTTCCGATCTTGGAATCACGGAAGAACTTCTCGGCAAGCAGGTACTTGGTGAAGCCAATGCCGCCAAGCATTTCAATGCACTTCGAGGCAGTCTTCTCAGCAATGCGAGATGCGTGGAGCTTCGCCATAGCAGCTTGCTTCACGAACGGGAGACCCGCATCTTTCAAACGGGCGGCGTTGTACACGAGCAAACGCGCGCTTTCGATCTCCAACGCTGCTTCGGCATACTGGTGCTGCATCGCTTGGAACTCACCAATCGCGCTGCCGAACTGGTGGCGATCGAACAAGTACGGGATGGTCTGGTCGTACACGCCCTGCGCCAGACCGAGCATTTGCGACGCAATACCGATACGACCTTCGTTCAGAGTACTGATCGCAATCTTGTATCCCTTGCCGACCTCACCCATGACGTTTTCCTTTGGTACCTTCAAGTTGTTGAGCAACACCGGACAGGTAGACGAAGCGCGGATGCCCAACTTGTCTTCAGGCTTTCCGATCTCAAGACCTTCCATGTCGCGGTCAACGATGAAGCAGGTGATGCCCTTGTAGCCCTTTGATGGGTCAACATTGGCAAATACCAAGTACACACCAGCGTACTCGGCGTTCGAGATCCACATCTTCTGACCGTTGAGTGTGTAGTAGCTTCCATCAGCCGAAACGTCTGCGCGCGTCTTCAATGCAAACGCGTCGCTTCCAGAGCCAGCTTCACTCAAGCAGAAACTTCCAATCTGTTTCAGCAAACAATACCATTAGTCCCCATTTCGTCTTCACAGGCTTTCGAAAGTGGCGCTGTGACGTACCATTTCCGAGCTGAGCTTTGGGAGGTATTTCTGCTTCTGCTCTTCGGATCCGTGGAACTACAGGCACGACAACATTTCTGTGAGTTACTTGGGAGGATGATACACTTCATCACCGATATCATCAGCAAAACACTTACCAGAAAGACGTTGTTCACGACGGTGTTCTGCAGGTCACACAAAAGACCAACGACTGGGTCCACCTTCGACAGCTCCTCAATCGTGATGCACAAACTCATGAACGACGCTTCACTGCCACCGTACTCGGCTGGGATTTCCACAGAGAGCAACTGCCATCACCAGATCAACAAAAACATACACGCGTGGTGTCAGTTATCTCCACTGCTGGCTTTCACTCTTCACTCCTAGAAGCCGCAGCGTACCCCGTTCTCAAAGAGTCCTTTCGTGATGGCGTGGTCCATCTCGCCAGCTTGGTCCATGCTTTGCACGCGCGGGGCGACCACGTCGGCAGCAAACTTGGCGACTGCACATATGTATACAAACACACATCCGATCAGTTAATCGTTAATCGTTAGACAGCACACTCACACGGTTCCAGCTTCAACACTATCATCGTAATGCCACGCACGCACCTGTGTCTTTGAACATGGTCTCCTCTTCCGACAGCTGCGTGAGCGGCGCGAACGTGTAGTTGGAGCGCGCGCCGCCGTTGAGCGCTCTGAGCGCGCGCAGAGGCTGCTGCTGCTTGGTCATGGAGCGCGCGAGCGAGCGCACTGCGAGTCCCCGCATCGTCGACGCCATCTCTGCTCTTACTGTAGTTTGTTGTTGTCTTGGTCTTGGGCTGCGCGCGAATTCGCAAATGCGGGCTTCGTTGTGTTTGTTCGTGTTGCGTTTCACCCAAGCGGTGGATGGATTGATCCACCCAGTCACCCACCCACCGCCCAACTTCAACTTCTTGGGAGTGGAGTCGCCGC
>JAADVK010000975.1:0-13455 GCA_023334975.1 Globisporangium sylvaticum | reverse complement strand
GAAAACTTGGAGGACACTGAAGGAAGCGGTATTACGTACGAGGACTTGGGAGAGGACCGCAACCGCCGCTACATGCACCGTCTGTAAGCTCGCAACCCGTCGCGGCTGATGAAGCCTCGCTTGGCTTCGACCAGTCCACCTTGTATTTCTTTCACGTCTTCCTTGATCCGATTCGTATTCTTGCATATTTCGTTCCACTACTGTAGTAGTTTAGCGTCGGCGACCGGAGCCTTCCAGATTGCATATCATCTTCAATACATTTCATTTAAAATCAAGCCCTCTGACAACCATTTTCAGAAGTGGTGCTTTACCTCTTACGACCGGAATCGAATCCAAGGAGTAGCTGACCTTTGCAGAGCTACGCACGTCAGAGTTTGGCAAATAGCGATGCCCAAATTCGCCCTCTCACGCCCAGCAAACAAGCTCACAATCAATCATTCGCAGGCAAGTTTGGAGAAGCGAAAATATGCCACTTGCCTTCCATTTGCGCTCAACAGCAGTCTGCGATACGAAATTAGACCCGAAAGTTCAATCTTTGCCTGATCCAAATACTTTTAATTAGTTTCCAGGACCATCCACAGTTAGTTTGAGCAGTTCGTCTTCCAAAGCACGTCGCCGTCCACAAGCAGTCTCACTCGTGACCGAATGCATGCGCATGGGTGACGACGCGCACGTGGTGTACGAGATCGTGGCGAACGAGGAGCTCCCGGCGTTTGACCCGCTGGTGAAAGTCAAGCAGATCGTCTTCAACGAGCGCCAGCGGCAGATCTTCAATACACTGCTCTGGCGCCACAAGACGCGCGTCATGCCGAGCTATTTGTCCGGCCACTGCCTTCGCATCGCGGCGATCTTCGCACCCGCAGAGATCGGCCGATGGCTCGCTCTCGTCTCGCCGGTTTTCCAGTACCCGGCGGGGATCGTGGCGCTGCTCTCGTTCCGATACGAGTGCCTGAAATTACTCACCCACACATTCGAGTTCTGGTTCTTCACGGCGGTCAACACGATCTGGCTCGCGTGCGTGCTGGCGATCTTCCAGGACGTGCGCATCTTCCTGCTCCCCGTCTGCTGGCTCGAGTACCAAAACGCAGTGCTCATGGACGCGTTCTTCAGCGATTTCCGGGACGTGGTCATCTCGAGCGCCGCGTCGTCCATGATGGTGCTCGCGTGGATCGCGGGCGTCACGCTGAGCCTGATCAGCGACCTCCACGACGGAGTGATCCTGTCCACGAAGAACTACACGCTCAAGGTCTCGGACGTCATGTCGAACGCGATGGGCACGATCTTCATCCTCCTGATCCGGCTCATCTACCGGAGGAGGACGCTCGTGGATCGCTCCTGGGGATCAGGCTCGCAGACCCTGCAGTCCGTGGGGTACCGGTGCAAAGTGAGGCTGCAGAGTCGAGCTCCAGAGGTTTCACGAGGCCCGACAATGGCTGCAATCCTACTGCCAGCCACCACCATAGTACCAGCACCAACGCCAACGCCAACGCAAACGGCAGCAATATCTACACCGAGGAACAGCCCCGCCAGACGTGGGACCGTATCCAAGATGCTTCTCAGCGTGCGGTTTGTGACAGTGCCAGTGGACTTGGATTCATCAAACGTCGTAGCCTCAGGTCTGTACGACTGGGTGCAGCCGATGACCTCGATTCGCATGACGACCGTGTACGTCATCGGTCTGGTCTGTCCGATCCTCACGATGCGCAACACGGATCCTTGCACCCCGGAGCAGCGCTTCATCGCCACAGCGTTGGCAATCGCCACGGTCCTCTCGGCGATCCTGTACTGCGGCCAGTTCTTCTGCGTGTACCAGCGCCAGCTGCTCCGTATGGTCTGCCTGTCGTTCGACTTCCTCTTCCTGTCGATCCAGCTCACGTTTGCGCATCTCGGCGCGTGCGATTTGTCCGCCTGGGAGTGGCGGAAGTGCATGGGGCTACTCTCCAGCTGGATCTGGGTCCACTGGGTCATGACGCTCGACGCGCTCACGCCAGTGGTGCGGCAGAAGCTCGCGTTCAACCTGTACTTTGCAGTGCCCGTACTGATTCTGCGCCTGGTGCTTCAGTCCTTGTTGATCGTGGACATGCTCTTCTGGAACGAGCTGGGCTTGCAGGATCGCCTTCTCTTCCACGGATCGATCGCGGGCAACACCGTCCAGGTGTTCCTCATGCCGTTCGTGGCGAGCCGGGTGCTCACGAACATGGTCTGGTGCGTGCGGCTCGTGTGGCGAATCCGGTACCGCAACTCGTCGGACGAGCTGATCATGCTCCAGGGCAACGTCGAGTACGACTGCTCTCGCCGCCATCGCCGAAGCAGTCGGAGTCGCGGCAGCACCGTGAGCTCGGCTGTCGTGGGGGTGCGGAATCTTGCAGCGACTGTGGCTCGCAAGACGTCGAGAATTGTGCCAAACCCCGGTACTGGACGATCCTAGCGACACGAACAACTGCAACCCCGTTGGGATTCCACCTCGCGACTCGGATACCTGTGACGAGTACTGGTTGAACTTCGAAGGTAGCTGGATTTTCATCTGAGCCTCCGGAGTCTTCGAATAAAGAAGAACATGACTGGACACGTACCTCACAAGGACGATGATCGAACTTTTTCAATTCTTGACAGAACACCTGTAGTAGACACAAACACTATCAATCACCTTCATCTGTAGCGAGCCTTAGGGCGTTGAGCGTTAGCGCCGAGAGTTGTGCGATTTCGGATGCACCCAACACCACTAAATGGAGAAAATACAAGAAAACATCTCACACACCACTCACAATGTTCAATTTCTCTTTGGAGCTTGTCTTCTTCATCAAGTAGTTCTTGAACCTCTTTGAATTTGATCTTGAAGTTGCAACACAGTACTCGTCTTGGCCAATTTAAATCTGCTACCGAGGAGGGCTTGATTTAGACGTCGACCTCCTAAAGAAAAACCACCCACACACTTCACGTATCACAACGTTGATACAACAGCAGCTAAGCCAGAAGCGCCACGCTCTCACGCTTCCTTATCGACTTGGCTAAATGATGCTGCTGTCGCTGTCACCAAATAAATAGTATCTCGCACGCTTCTCCACTCACGCCGCCTGCGCCACAGTGGTTCGTGGGAGCGCGGTCCCGTCGTGCACGTAGAGCCAGCGGCGCGGACGCACGATGGTGATCGACCCCCTCCGTGGCCGCGGCATCCGCGTGACGCCCGCGCGGAACTCGCTCAGGAAATCGCGGGCGACCCGCTGCGCGCGGCAGTGCAGCAGGAGCCCGAGCACGACGAACACCGCGAGCAGCACCATGGCCGGCTGGCCGTCGTTGTTCGCGTGGCGCAGGTCGCGCACGAAGAGCGACACGAACACCCAGACGAGGAACACCACCATGACGTAGTTGCACGCGATGAAGAGGATGACCCACGCGAGGTTGTGGCGCGAGCCCTGCTGGGTCATGCGGCACGAGCCGTAGCCGACGAGGCCCGTCACGAGCCCGAACGCCGACATGAGGTACGACGGCCACGCGAAGAACGTCATGATGTAGAGCAGGAAGATGAAGAACGCCGCCCAGCGGTACTGCTCCACCGCGTCCATCTGCGCGCGTGAGAGCACGATGATCAAGTCCTCATTCTGCTGTTGTTGCTCGCCCTCTGTCTGCGTGACGACTCCGTTCGCCGCCGCCTGCTGCTGCTCCATGCGCGCGAGCATGAACCGCACGCCGCCGCTGTGCGTACCGCCACCACTGAAGCCCGCGAGGCCGCGCGGGACGCGCTCGCTGTCCACGGGTCGCAGGAGCGTGATCGGCGGCAGACTCGACTGGCGCGGACCAAGCTGCGGCGGCTGCCTTGTCTGTCTTGTGTGGGTGTCATCGGCATCCACAGCCGCGAGGTACACGTCCCCCGCGTCGTCCACTGTACCAGCAGCAGCGTCTGCGTCTGGCGAGACGTCGTGGTCGTCCACAGCCGCCGCCTTGTGCGCCATGTCTTGCCGGTTCGTTATGCTGCTGTTGCTGCGGTTTGGAGCTCTTGGGCTTCTTCGTTCAGCTCAGCACGAGCAGAGGGCGGAAGGAAGAAGGCAAGAGGGAAAAAAGGTGTCGCATTTTTGAAGTCTGGTTAACTGTAAACATTGATTATATGTTTTCACTGGATTCTGTTTTTCGACCAATTAGAAAATGGAAAATAGAGTTTCTATTAACGAGTCTGTGACATGTAGGCCATCAAATCACATATTTTACATATGTGGAAGAAAAAATAGCTGTTTGCTAGACAAAATCGGATTGCTCCAACTTTTGTGATTGTGTGAAAAATAAAAAGGGAGTGTCTTAAATTGGGGATATTGAGGTTTCTTGTCCTCATATATCTGACAGCGATTGGTGTGGTACACATGAGTTACAAATCAATATAATAATAAAGAGGCAGTCCTGCCATCGCAAAGCTAACTTAAAGCAGTGCGAAATTATACCAAAACACACAAATTGCATCGCATGAATTTTAAGAAAGTAGAAGCAGAAGTTAAGCATTTGTTCTTTTTACTCATAAAACAATTCTTTTCCACAAAGTTGTCACGATTATTTTACCCTCGATAGAATCAAAACTCATGGCGACATTCGGGCTTAAGAAGAAAAGGGACCAATGAGGTGCAGAGATGAACTGCAACGTGCGCGGCCTCACGAGCAGCTACTTCCCGCCGATCCAGTCGAAGCGGAAGGTGAAGTCCACACCTGCACACGAACGTTGAAACCACAAAGGATTCGTGGACCGGCCACTCACTACAAACCTTCACGATAACCGCACAACTGCAATGGCAAGGCGCCTACCGTTATGTACAAGTGTGAACTGCAGAATGAGGATCACCCAGGCCATGAACGCACCCTGCACCACGAGCCAGCCGTCCTCAACCACAAATGCCAGCTGGTGCAACGCCGAGATGTGGAACTTGCGCGTCAGCACCGCGTGAACACAGATCAACGAGACCGCTTTCGGCATCCGCGATGGCCGACATTGTCGGGGAGCCTGGAAAATCCGCTTTCCGGACAATGCCGCCTTCTGCATCCACTTTCTTCTGGAGCTCCTGCTGCACCTCCTCAAGCCTCTGAAGCACGCGCATCTGCCGTTCCGATATCTTCATGCTCGGCGACGCCCACACGCGCACGTCTAACAATATGTCCGAGTTGCTCAGCTTCTCTGGCTCGTCCAGGAGCGCCACGATGAACGCCAGCAGCCCTTTCGAGGAGACCCCCGACGCGCTCACATTTCCCTGCACCTGGCTCATGTGGTTGGACAGCTTGCACACAAGGAAGACGTTCTGGATCGCGTCGATTGATATGATGCCTAGCGTCGTGTAGATCGAACTGGAGCTCTGCACGCACTTGGACTGGTAGATGGCGTGGAAGAGGTCAACGCTGACGACCAGCACCGGAATGAGGTCTTCGTAGTCGCGCGCGAACTTGGCTATAAGCCGCTTGACCACGATCTTGATGATCTGCAGCACGAAGGTGAAGCCGAATTGGGCTTGGTCCGAGAGCGACAGGAACACCTTGGAGTACACGGGGTAGATCACCATGAACGACGTCTCCAGGTTGATCATGGCGAAGAACCGGCGCACTTGGTCCTGCAGCACGCGGTCGCGCTCCAGCTAGTCGATCCCAATTGCGAACGCGACACTAGGAACGAAGATGAGCCCCCACATTGGCACGCCCAGGACGATGCTGAACGGCACGGGGAAGCCAATCAGCTCCGCCATCGGCAGCAGCGAGGCAACGAAGCCCGCGGCGCCGACGATGCTCGGGAGCAGGATCTTCCTGAACGTCAGCTCCGACGCCAGCGCCGTCGCCTGGAGCTGAGACGCCACCCCCAGAGAGATGATGAAAAGCCCGGCGTACGTGCGCACCCAGAGCGTCACATTCTTGCGCCAGCCCTCGCTCGGGTCCTGCAGCGGGAACGGCTCGAGGATCAGGATCGTTGCCAGCGGCACCATGGTGATGAGCACTTTCACGCCAAAGACCCGAACGTATGAGGTCGCGAGTGTGTAGTCCTGTAGCGCGAAGAGCCGCTCGAGCGAGTACTGTCCATAGTTCGGCGCGAGGACTTTGCTGGCGGCTGTGGGTACCAGCGGGATGGCGCCGGAGGGCATCGCCAACGAACTCAGACAAGCGCTTCTGCTGTTAGAGATAGCTACAGCAGTGTCTTCGTCGTGGGCGAGCGGGCTGTGTTCTGATATATGAGGAGACAGTGAGTCGTGTAATTCACTTTCGCCTTCGAGCGAGTGAAAAGAAGCACTGATGCGCAGAAGCCAAGAGACATGGGGATAGTAGCGAGAAAAGAGAACGGAGAAGAAGCCACTCGGAGAGGAGAAAATAGCTACCGCCAGAAGTATAAATTCAACTATGCAAGTCGACCAGTGAACGCATATGTCGCTCGGTACCACTCGAAAAACTAAATCCGCGTTTTAGTCTGGGACATCAATCTCTGCCGTTAGTCGATGATGCTTCAATGCAAGCAATCCACACCTACGGCGAGTCCACTGAGAGAACCACAAGCCCCACAGTGTCGCGCCGCCTTCACAAAAGCGAGTGAGCGAGATCCAACCGAGGTCTCGAGCAAACCGAGAGGGAACTTGCCGTTCTCGATCTGCTGTTGCTACTTTCGCCAAGCAAAGTGGAGATTTCAAACATGCTCAGTCCTGTGGCGAAAAAAACATCATCATTTGCGAGCCATCACATGATGCGGTCTGTCAGATTGGTCTTGGCTGAAGGACGTGACAAGTAAGTGGCACTCGAAATCCCACAATAGCCTTCGCGTCCGAGGCCAGTGGCAGGCGATCTGCACCACCTCCCCCAACTTTCGTTCTCGCCCAGCAAAATATATTTACAGCACCTGTTGTCGTATTTAGACACCCCGCATGTCGGACACGCTCGGTCACTATGGTGGGTTTGTGGACGTTGCATGTTGTTTCTCACTGAAGTATCATTCAACCTCGTGTTTGTTCTGGTCGTGCTGGTGTCTTGCTCATAGGTAACGATTTCACTTTCAAGTTCGCGTGGATCCACCGAGAAGCGAATGCAAGTGTGTGACAACCTACTTGTCGCCAGTTCAGACCTCTGCCACTCCATACTTTGTACATAACACACGAGACAAAGAACTCTTCAATCTGTGTCATTTATATAACGGAGTATGATGTTCCTCGGCCGAAGATCTCTGTCTGCAAGTGCAATCACACCTTCTCATTTAGGTCTGGCTAACACAAGAGGTTCACGAAGAGCCAATAACAATTGGACCCGTCCAAACGACTGAAAACTGAAAAGCAGCTGTTGTCCTTTTGCTACTTCGGTATCATCAGAGTGCTGGTACTTTAAGTGTCATGATGCCTTGATACTTTGGTATCGTGGCGAAGCAATATTTTGGTACCGGGAAGAGGAACCACCACTTCTGATACCACTGCTCCTTCGAAATGAGTATCACCCACGATACTTTAGTATCACAACCCCTCCCGAGCCACGTCGAGCTGACACTCGCGACGAAGGAAACCGGTGGCATGACTCAACGTCGTGCGAGCACTCTTACAGCTGCAGTATTGCTCTATTGCTCTATTGGCAGCACAGTATCACAGAGGTGATGGTAGTCACTTCACTTATACTTGCTTCTTGAAGAACTCTGCTCTCCTCACGTCAGAAAATCGTTGAAAAGCGCTGTCTTCATCCTGCAGAGTCAGGATAGGATAGAACTCGAATTGGCGATCTCAAGTTACGACGTGTCGCCGCTGTAGAGCGTCTGGCGGGTATCTTGCGCGCGCGTTCCTTGTGTTCATGTCGCTGGGCTGCTGCTGGTTTCTCGTATCCAGTCAAATCGAAAAGTAAGTCGGCATCTACGGATCAAGCAACGCAAATGCACAAACACGAAGTTAGATACTAAAGTGCCAGGTGCGTGGGAGGAATGAATGAATAGTTATTCGTATCGAACCGTAGTGGACCAGCGTCAGATCCGAAACGACCATCGTCTGCACGATTAGAGCACCTTGCAGGTACAAAAAATTCTGCTCCAAGGCAAATCCGAGCTGGTGGAACGCCAACGTGTTGAACTTGCGCTTGAAGACCGCGTTGATGCAGATAAGAGGAGACACGAGCCCCATCAACACGCTAGTTGCATCAGGAGAGAGAGAGCGAATACATAGAGCTGCCGATGCCAGGGTATGCCGACAGTGGGCAGTTAGAACAAGTGCCAGGGCTGTCGAGGTGAGAGCACTGCGGGATACTACGCTGTTGACATGTGAGATAGGTACAGCTATTTGCAAGTCTTGGAGATGATTGGACCACGCATAGACGGCGTTGCATGTCTGTAGACTAATCACAGTTGCAACGTTAAGACCATTGAGAATCGACTACATCGACTACATCGACTACATCGACTACTTCGACTACATCGACTACATAGACTATTACAGGCTGCAGCTCACACTATCACGGCACAATATATGGACGCCTTTCCGAGATCTCTCCAGTGGTCGGTGAGAAATGAGATTCGAACAGCGACCTGAAATGAATGGAGAGTTCTGCGCCATCATCATCATCGTTCAATCAGATACAGCTCCTGAACTGACAGAAAGCACATCTTCAGGAGCTTTGCTGCTGCTGCCTGGCGGAATGAAGAGAATAAAAGAAAGACACTGGCGAACGAGAGCTTGAAGTTTGAAGGTTGTGTGTCAAGATCCATTCAGAGCTCGGAGGAGAGACCCGGAGGAGCCGCGGTGTCGCACCACGGGTTTCTCATCTCGGGAGGGAGGAGGGACTGGAGGTCTATGACTACGAGGTGATGACCTGAGGTGAGGTGAGCTGGGCTGACGACGACGAGATCTCGGTTTTAGTATCGAAAACACAGTGTGCGGTTCAAGCTCTTCCGACTTTCCTAGAGCACTCGGGGAGACAAGTTCAAAGTCGGCGCTTGAGACACGTCTCAGTTTGAATCCGGGAGGGTTAGAAACAGGAGCAGCGGCTGCGAGGTGTCGCTCTCTGCGTTCAGTTTTAGGAAATTGAGCCCCTCGCGGAGGTACTCGGCACACTGGAAGCTCTGAATTGCGGGGTGGCGATTAGCGCTGAAGGAGGCGACGAATGCCACGGGTCATACAGTAGCAGCGAGCGCAATAACATTAGGCACGAGGTTGAAAAGGAAAGGTTACGTACGCCCAGCGCATCGGACTTTCGGCTGCTTCGTCTGGCCGGCGGACGTTAAGGAACGGGGCGGATTGTGCGACACGAGCGAAATTCGCAGACCAAGATCAGAAGAGCGCGCGCGCCGCAGCTGGCTCAATCGCTGCTGCTGGGTAGAGATTGCCGTCGAGTCTTTCAGCAAGTCAAAAGTTACTGGAGGGGCCACCATGCGGTGGCACAGCTTTACGTTAGCCTGACAAGAGCAGACCCCAAGGTTCAGGACCCCAGGTTCAGGTTCTTCGCTTCCAACAAGTGGGGTACTGTACGCGCACAATGTTGACACATATCAAACGGTAGTCAGCTGCTTGTTCCCTCCTTCTGTCGGGTTTACGGACCTATACTCAAAGTCATACCCACATTAGCGTCAGAGCTGAACAGACTTTGTATGGGAACGCACTGTTCAGTCATCAACGTTCTTATGCAGGGTGTCACTATTGATTATGGACATGGGGTTTGGTGTGAGCCGGGGAAGTGCCACTCTCAACCCCTAATAAGGCCATCATCTGAGCACAATTTCACGCTCAATAAAGGGTTTGTTGGACTGTGTGTTCCGAGTCGGCATCAAGAATATCACTGACGTTCTTATGTCCAGGCTATCTAAATGGTCGTGCAAGCCCTATTTTCCGAAACAGTATCAAAAATGAATGTTTTTATAGCCGTGCTTTAAGGACAATGTTCTGTGTTGGCGTGTCGCAGCTTGTTTTGGTGCAAGCGCAAACGAACAAGTCAAACAACACACAACAAGCAGTAACAAACAAGCTGAGCGAGCAGCACACGTGCAGGGCAGGCGTGAGCGAGTGCGGCGCGTTCGTTCGTTCATTGCGCCATTTGTGCGTGGGAGGGAAGGTCGCACACACATCAAGCAAGTCACGCAAGACCACCAAGCTCAAGGTATTACAGCAAGCCCCAGCAAGCGAGCACATGGAGTTCCCCGGCAACTCGAGCTCCTCAGCGGCGGCCGCGGCGCGCGCCAGCATGGCCGAGAAGAGCCGGCGCCACTTGTACGGCGACGCGGACGCGCAGGCGGCGCTGCTGCTGCGCCACCGCCTCTTCCCGCGCGCCATGGCCTGGAACGCCACGCAGCAGCAACAACAGCAACCACAAGCCCATCCCCATCAACAACAGCAGCAACACCACCACCACCAACAGCAGCAAGACTTGCGCCGCCAACAACAGCAGCAGCAACAACAACAAGAACAAGCGTTGCGACAACAACAACAAGAGTTACAGTTACAACAACAACAAGCAGAGGACGGGCGGCGGCGACGCGAGAATAACGAGTATGCGGCCCATTTTGACTACCAGCATCAGCCGGTTCGAAGAGATCAGCAGCAGCATGCCGACAGCGCCATGGGTCTTAGACGCAGTGTCCAGAGCTCCAACAACAGCAGCAGCAGTCAGCGTCCGAATGTTCAACAGCAGCAGCAGCGTCCGTACCAGAACCAGAACCAATCGCTGGACGTCACCGGCGCGTTCACGGCGCAGCTGCACGCGTTCCACCTGAACGACCGGTCTCCAGTCGCTCCGCCAGTCCCAGTAGCAGCACGACCAGCAGCAGTCCCAGGAGGACTGGTGGGTGAGGTCCCCCCGCAGGCCGTGCACGAAGCCATGAACTTTGCGCGCTCGTTCCCGCTACTGCACGCCACGAGTGTCGCGGAGACCACGCTGCGGCGCCAGAAGGAGAACGTCGGTGCCCACAGCAACATCATGACCAGCAGCAACAGTATCAGCAGCAACAGTAGCATCAACAACAGCAATCCGTTCCTCACCGGCGCGCCGCCGACTCAAGACGCGCGCGAGAAGCTCTTCCGCACCATGGGCAAGTGGTTTGACGGCAGCGGCAGCGCCGGCAACTCGGCGAACAACAGCCGCGGCTCGTTCGCCAGCAGCACGGGCTCTGGAGCCACGGGCGAAGACGGCGCGCTGCTGCAGCACATCCCGCGCAAAGCCAACTTTGACCACGTGGCGCCGCCACCGCCGATCTCAATCTCGTTCGCGTCCACCACCACCACGTCCAACACGTCGTTCGGCCACTCGTTCTCGCCCGTGCAGGCGCTCTCCGGTTCCTACTCGGCGGACACGTCGCCAGTCACCACCGCCAGTATCAATACCAGCCTGCGCAGAGTGAACCTCGTGATCCAGGACCCAGTCTTCGACACCCCGAAATCCGCTTCGTTCTCGGGCATGCCACCATCGCTGTACGCCGAATCCCGCGGCACGCCCAGTCCGACCAACTCGAACTCCAACTGGTCGGTGTCATCGGAGCCGCGCCTGCGCTCGCCGCCTAGGAACCCCGGAGGCTCGCTGTCCTCGTCAGGGTACGGTAAGAAACGACATCGTTCGACGCCCGCGCCGTCGCTCGCCAAGGCGCTGCTCACGGGCTGCGGCGCCAAGCGCTGCTCGTTTGAAGACTGTGGGAAGATCGCGGTGAGCAAGGGACTGTGTCGCGGCCACGGCGGCGGGCGGCGCTGCCAGTTCACGGGCTGCACCAAGTGCGCGCAGAGCCGGAGTCCGTACTGCTGGGCCCACGGCGGCGGCAAGCGCTGCGAGGCGCCCAACTGCCGACGCAGCCGCAAGACCAAGCACTACTGCGTGGACCACGTGGAGATGGAAGCCAGCGTGTCACTGAGTGGGGCGGCCGACTCGGACGAGAGCATGGACGGCCCGTCGTCGTCGACGGTAGCGTCCGATGTGGACATGACGCTCACTTCTACCGAGAAACGATCCGTCTCATCGTCGGAAGCACACCAGCAACAGCAGCAGAAAGCTACCAGCAAGAAGTCAGCGGGCACCAAGACCAGCGCCGGCCGCGCCAAACTCGCGCTCCAGCTGCCGAGCCTCAACGACGCGCTCAAGCGCCCGTTCCCGTCGCCCGACGTGTTTCAGCAGCAGCAGATGGAAGCGGCCGTGCAGAGGAAGCAGCAGGTGCAAACGTTCAACTTTGAGCTCCCGAAGCCGTCCTCGTCTCGTTGATACAACAGTCAGATGAAACGAAATTCAAGTGCACAAGACGTACAGACAAAGAGCTGCAAAGTGCCATGGAGAATATGTGCGAATGCGAAATAGAGTGACGTATGAGTTTGTTTGTGTGTGATTTGAGTTTTACGATCTAGGGACGCGAGCGTTCAACCAACCACGCGTGGATAGTATCAGCAAGGTGCGCGTGTGAATGGAGCTAACTGGTAGGGCCGCCTTGTTATCCTTTAGAATGGAAATCCTTTCTCACTGCTATGGTCTAGCACCGCAGCCGAGCGCGTCGGAAGTAGCGAAACCAGTGCGAGTGTGAATGATCAGAATGATGTGGAGTCGCCATTGAGACATGTTGTCGACAGGATTGCGTGTGCGCGCGCACAGAGTGAGGCTGTGGGCATCAGACCTCATGGTCTCGCGTCCGTGAGCTCCCGATGAACGCGTCCCCTCTACTCCTGAAACCCCCATCTCCCGATGGTTATCAAATTTGATTGCAGGGCTGCTGCGAAAACTCGTCGCAGAGTCTCGGTGCAGAAAAGCCAGGCCAAAGTGCACCCACGCGTTCGTCTGGAGCCCTTCTTCTCTTTTTCAGTGGGGAAGAAGCCCCACTTGACGGTCTCGAGTGTCGCTTGGTCACATCAGTCGCAGTGAGTGCCGCGAGTGTGCAGAGGAGCTGGTGTAGAGTTGCGCCTATCGCCATTGGCAAAATCTTTCGCGGTCTCACATGAGCTCGCCGCATGCATGCACTCCCAGCCAACCTGTCGAAAAAGCGGCTGGCGGCGTGGCTGCCGATCTTTCAGCCTTGCGAGTGTCAGCTAGTACGCTTTGGATCTTCCTCTTGCGCCTCGAGCTCATCTCGCCTCGTCTTCTTACATGCTGGTCGCGCGTGGGTAGTAGCCGATTCGCTGCGGAATAGTGAAGTTTCGGTGCGAGGCATGGCGCGCGAGAGCGGTGCCCGGGAGGTCGTGGCTGGCGAACCGCGCGCGTCCGTTGAGACTCGCAGGCGCGCCGGAGAACGACAGATTCGCCGCGCGGCGCCGCAGACGCTTCGAGAACACCTTCTTGCGGCCTGCGAGCACCTCGGGGGTCACCTGGTACACCTGCAAGTTCGCGTTGATCTGCGGGATCGCGTACGCGCCGACGTGATCTCGTACCCGCGGTACTTTGTCAGCTCCGACCGCAGGATGTTGTCGTGGACCTCGGTCGCGCGCTGCATGATGCGGCCGTTGCCGATCGCCCACAGCGCGCTCGAGGACTCGATGTCCGTGAACACAAACGCCGGTTGCTGCTGTGGAGGCGGGTCAATCCTCGGGT
>JAADVK010000974.1:0-13456 GCA_023334975.1 Globisporangium sylvaticum | reverse complement strand
TCGCGCACCAGTGGGCAGGATCTACCGACCGCCGAAAGCGGTGCGCTTCGGATTCACCTTGGAGATCGCACCGAACGTGGACACGGCGCTGGTGCTGCTGATCTGCGCAGTTGTGGACGACGACCTCAAGAGACTGCGCTTTGAAGAGAACTTTGGGATGAAAAGACAACCTGCTATCTAATCAAAATCTACTTTTACCAAACGCAACCAAAGAACCAAACGCAGCGATTTGCAACAGGATGCTTGTATATGCAACGACCTGTTGTTGCGATCAACCCCCAGTTCTGCAAGCGAGAGAGCGTGAGCATTCGCGTGAAGGTCAGCGACACGATGCGGAAACTCAAGTTCAAGAACGCAAACACTGGCCAAGTGCTCTTCCGACCCGACGGCAAAGAGGAGCAGCTCACACAATCACTGGACGCGAAGAAACAAGTGATCGCGACGCTGGAAGAGCGCGCGCGCCACTTGAAGGCAGTTTATGCCGGCCTAAGCGCTGCAGGCCGAGAGCTCTTCACGATCTACTTAAGCTGGGCGAACCAAACGAGAACGAGTCGTACGAAGACACGGAGCTGCGCGTGGAGCTGGTTGACCGAGCGACGGGGAAGAAGAGCAGCATTGGGATCGAAGGTGAATGGCGCAGCAGGAGTGTGGTCTTCTGGCTCGACCGTGGAGCGGCGACCCCAAAGGAGGCGGTGGGCAAGGTGCACCGTCAACAGAACGCGGTGCAAGGTCGCTACGTGCTGGAGGTGAGCGCGAATGTGGACTGTACGCTGCTGGTGCTCGTGTGCACGGTGCTAGACGACGCGATGCGCATGGCACGTCTCGAGGAAGCCGATCGCCGCATGAACGGGTTCAACAGCCAGTTCTCCGGCGCGTACGTGCCTCAGACATCTTTTAATATAGGGGAAGTAGAACAGAAGTGCAGCATCCATCCATCGCCAACCAAGGATAACGGAGAGGAGTGCAGTACAGTGATGCACGGTTGTTTACAGATTTTTACTCTCCACACTTTCAAGAACCTGTGTGTTCCGCCTCGTGGACAACCGGCGTCCAACTAATTTGGCGATACGTGGATACGCCTGAAAGTCTAGCAACACGAACGAGTTGTACGTACGTAGAGTCTCTATCGGAATGCAGCGTATTGAGCGATGCTGATGACAGTATTTGTGTTGTGAAATGGACTTCTACTTGATTCGCTTCGCGCAGACTTATGAAACATCTCGCTGGGCTCGCTGGATTGTATTCATCGCGAACACCTTCAAATGCTTTGATACAAGCGAGCCTAGGAGTGCGGGAGCCACGTTCGCAGTCGTTCAGACCTGCAACCGCAAGTCAGTCCCTGATCAGCTCAACGTCGACGCAACTGTTCGAGCAGACATCCTGAGCGCAAACATAAGGCTCCAAAATGGGACGGCATCAAGAACAAGAGCACCGCTGTGGGGAGCTGATGCATCCACCACACCAACAAACCCTAGGTTTGCGGTCAATACCGAACTCCAGCTTCAGCAGCTCGCCACTGTGACCACCTGAAGATAGAGCAGCAAGCAGAGTTTGGCGAACGTGAGCATGCTAAATCGCCAGTCGTGACGCTCACCATCGTCGCTTAACGGAGAATGGGAAGTGGCATTCAAGTTGCCGTGTCCAGCGAACAACTCGTCTCGTTGGACACTTTGGCGGTCAAACAATTGCGCGGCCAGCCAATCACGAATAGGAAAGTGGGTACAGTACCTCGCGAGCGCGTGAGGGAGAAAATGGACATGGACCCCGGAACAACCGATTCGTGTACATGCCCTCAAGAGAACTTCGGTTTGTAGACTGCTTTGCAGACGCTCATTTGTCGATTTCCTTTCCTCTGAGTAAGCCAACACAGCCTGCTGACCCCACCAAAGTACCACGAGAACCGTAAGACTCATCAACCAACCTATTATGGCAACAGCGGATCCCCCGACGCCTCGTACAGCAACGTCCAGCTCGCGTCGCTGGCAGCACCCGTCGTGGGGATCAACTCGCGCTTCTGCAACAAGAAAGATCCCGTCCGCATCGTACTCAAGCGGATGTCCAGCCCGCGGAAGCTCAAGCTCAAGGACCTCGCCACCAACAAAGTGGTGTTCCGAACCGGCAACGAGACGGACTATGTCACGAGGCTTCTGGACAAGGACAACAAGCCGATCGTGGTGCTGAAGCGTCTGAAACGAGAGCTGCAGGCGGTGTACCCTGGCAGCGACTTTTCCAGCGAGAAGATCTTTGACGTCCACTTCAAGCTCGGCGAGTCCAACGAGCTCTGGTTCGAAGACTCGGAGCTCTTCGTGAGCTTTACGGACAAAGTGACAGGCGAGCCGTGCAAGATCACGCTCGATGGCGACTGGCGCAGCCACAACGCGACTTTCTGGCTCGAGCGCGGGGGTCTGGCGAAAGAGGCCGTCGCCAAGGTGTCGCCGTCGGGAAAGATGCCGAAGCATGGGTACATGCTGGAGATCGCAGCGAACGTCGACGCGGCGCTGCTGCTGCTTCTGAGCGTGCTGCTGGAGGACATCCTCCGGATCGACCGCCTCGAGTACAATTACCGCCTGACGAATCCGCTGGGCCCGGTGGGTCGCCGGTACGCCAAGCGCTCGCATCTCAGCGGTTGAGATAGCGATACTGCACGGTAGTCTCTGTACCTGTAGATGCAGCTAGCCAACCGTTCTCCGTAAGCACCAGTCAAATCTCATGGGATATTATTGGTGAACAAGCATCGTGTACTGTTGAGTTTCTCCCAAATCAGCAAATTTTGTGCATGAGCACGTCCACGAGATCGACAGGCAGGGCATCGCTGGGTTACCATCATGAGCTGGAGACCGAGCGGTCATCAGTCGAAGCCGAAGTCCAGGCAAGGGCTTCAGCCCCGACACATGTTCATTTGGAAGTACTGTAGGCTATGGAAGGGGCAATCACGAGGGCGATGACGAGGAGCCCAGCCGTCAACAGTATGGGCGTCTGGAGCGTTAGACGCCGCTGGATTTTCGTGCGCGAGACGTGAGCGAAGCCACCAGGTGGTCGGCCAGAGGAGGACGACGGCGACAGAGTGATGACAACCTCAGCACCCAAAGTTTTTGCAGCCAGACGACAACCACCAAGCCACATTCGCTCGAACACCAGTTGGTCGCACCATGTATTTTCGGAATGGGGTAAAAACGTAACTCACCAGCTGATTTGGCTTGTTTTTGTCGTTCTCACGCTGGATTTTTTGGAACAACCAGGAGCGTTCCTCGCGAGACCAAACGCGCGACCCGAACGCGCAGAGCCGCACCGGCGGATCGTGGAGGCGATGAAGAGCTACATAGCGGCGGTGAGTGCGCCGATGACGAAGACGCACCTGGAGCTCACGCAGCCGACCTGTCACCGCCACGCAGTGCACATCTGACGCGGCCTTTGTAAAGGACCCGCATCCAAAAAATCCACTCGTCATCGCTCGTGCACGTTCCCCAGCTCAGCTCAGTTGAGCCGCTCCCTCCTCGTTCACACTCGGTAGCTCCACTGTCAGAGTTTTTCTAGCGCAAGGTGGCTCTGCGTGCGTGTGCGTTTGTACCCATCTCTTGCACCGCCAAATCAACAACGTCCCGCCTCTTGCGCAACAACAAACAAGCAAGCAACACAAGCAAGCAACAACAGCAACACAACAAGCAAGGAACGGACCACGCACCCATCACCACTCCAAGCCGTATGACACCTTCCCTCTTCTTTCGACTAATCCAGCGAGGGCTTTCATTCACTTTTTCGTATCTACCGACAGAGTGGCACTTGCCTCTCTGCTGCTGTTTCTACCGCCAGCAAGAAAGTCTTGGGAGGCCGTCGCAAGGTCGCGCACAAGGGTGGCACGTATGACACAACGCACCGCAAGTCTTGCAGCAAGCGAAACCTCCACGCTCGAGCGGTCCTGAGCCCATCCATCCATCCATCCATCTCTACATATTCATTCCACCAGGCAAAGCGAATCTCAGCTCCCAGCCCCATGACCAGCAACTAAGTCGCCTCCATTCCCCAATTTACCACCTCAGACTCACAACCAACAACCAACAACCCAACTTGCTACCAGTATCCTATGATCAGCAAGTCCAGCCGAACCAAAGCCTCCAAGGCTTCCAAGAAGCAAAGCTCCTCGAGTTACACTGTGGAGCGCGGCGTCTGGTCGGCGCAGGAGCACGACAAGTTCCTCGTGGGGCTCAAGATGTTCCCCGAGGGGCCCTGGAAGAGCATCGCCGAGCAGGTGGGCACCCGCTCAGCGCGCCAGGTGCAGACCCACGCACAGAAGTACTACGAGAAGGTGGCGCGTCGCCTGCGCGGCCTGCGCAAGGACCGCAAGAAGCTCGCGCGACCCGAGCACCGCCTCGACGAAGACATGGTCACGCTCTGCAAGGTGGCCGAGAGCAGCAGCAGCACCAGCGGTGACGAGTCGAGTGGTGCGCGCTGCACCGCCGGCCCAGTGGTGCGCCGCGGACTGAACCCGGTCGTCGGACTCCCTGTGCGAGTCGCTGTGAGCTCGCCTGCGGGCGTGGACGCCCCCGTGGAGGACATCGACATCGACACCATGGAACCCCGCGCGCGCGCCGACTCGATGGACTCGATTGACTCGCTGCTCGAGGAGGACAAAGACTCGGAGATGGAGGTTGAGCTGAGCGACGCGACCGCGATGACGGACTCGGACGACAGCGACTCGCTCCTGGACTTTGACGGCTACTGCCTCGACTACCTGATCGAGATCCTCGGCGAACCAACTGTGACGGCGACCACCACCACGATGACGATGGACTTGAGCGATTGCATTGTCAGCAACGACGACAGCGAGATCATCTGCGCATTATGATACCGGGACGAGTCTCACTCCGCATTGCCAACCAAACCCGTATTATTATGATCACACCTTAAGTTAATCGAATAAGCTCGCTCTACTACGAGCGCATAGCTATCGCATATCAATGCACACAACTACTTTCGAACATGCGCATATTGCATGGAATTCCTATTGCTTTGCCTCAGCCCTCGAGCATGTGCATACAGCCGAATGGCGTTGCAGTGTTGGCAAGAGCAACGCTGTCAAGACCTTTGCATCACGGTTTCTTCCTTCGTGCTTCACTTGGATCAAGAGGATGGGGAGAGTGTTTCGCAATATTTTGCCAATGGATTCACTGCAAATGTGGGTCCGCAACTTCAACGTCAGGGACCCAATTTGGTGCTGCATTTCTGCGCGCATATATGCAGCAATCGCAATGAGCCCCTGCTCAATATTCGACGCTTTGCGCTTCAACACCAAGGCATGCATCTACGTAGCGGTGGCCAATGTTGCCAAGCAGCACAGGCTGCGCGCTCAATCGCATACACACGCATTATCGCTCAACACAAACACACAAACACACACAATTCGCAGTCTCATTTCACTTGCCATCCAGCGAAAATGATCTGTGCCTGCTGCTAGCGCACTGAGCACTTCCTCGGCTTTGTTTAGCTCCAGTGCGGTCGAGCGAGTAGCGATGGTGACGACGTAGGACACGACATTGCGCCTCGATGAGAGAGAGAGGTCTGTCAGACAGAGAACACCTCTGGCTTGCATGCATGCGAGCCACACGGGAAGACGGACACAAGCTGGTATCCATTTGAGCACCATGCAAGATCGCGCATATATAGCAAGCCGGTTCGAGAGAACACGACCAACACATGGCTCACAAGTGGTGCACCCATTTTAGCATTCTCTCTCACTCTGAGCCTAAGAGCGCTGCCAAGTGACTCACCCAGAGGTGTCGTCCAATCCGGCGCACGTCTAAGCATCGATTGATGCTGCTTGGTTGTCGGAGAGACATCCGGTTTGCTTTTTAAAACCTCCGTGTCCACTTTGCGTACGCCATACAAACATCTTATAATCAGGAAGAAAAATCTGTCGCACCAGTCACTCGCGCTCGTGCGCAAGGTTGTTTGGTTTTGAAGCTCTTCACTTGGGTACACGGCACGAGGCACTTCCAGCATGCGCGTCAACTTGAGCCGGGTGGATCGCGTCTCAGTTGTCGATCTCATCGCCAGCATTGCTATTTTTCGTTGTGATGAAAAAATAGAAGTTGAAAATGGCCCCGACTAAAAAGGTGTCTTTGTGGCCGTTTTCACAAAGAGCAACGCCGTACTTGCTTCTCGTATGCCTGAAACTGGGACACAGCTCTATCTAGGAGTTTGTATGTTTTGTTGTACCCATTCTCACTCAAGAAACTCCAGCCCTGTTCTTCCCCCACTGAAAAACCAATCCGCCCTCCGATAGTGAACTCAAGTACAAAACCGTGGAAAGTTTCACGTCACATAAAAACGCGCGCTCAAAAACCGTCTATTGCACCATTACGAGGTAACTTCAACTTCTGCGAAATGTGAGAAGATGTTTCAGCAAATGTGGACTATAAATGAGTATTAAATACACTACACAAACTTTGGTGTGAACACGGCCAGTTTAGCGCTGGAGCGTGGGTGGTAGCATCGTTCAGGTCCTGCGAGAGCTACTACAGGTTCGCGATCTAAGGAAATATGCGGAGTGGTTTGCTGCTTTGTGAATTGTTTTTCTCGAATGCAATTTCTTCCAGTTGGGATATCTGGACTGGTCTTCATGCGGTAATTTAGACTCCTAAACTAGAATAATTTTTATTTGTAGGCTCTAGTTGTGTCTTTGTAAACATTTTGGAGTAAAATGCAAGAGCCTGAAAATTGGAAGCCTCGAATTTGAAAGTGTGTGACTCAAGAGGAGGCGCGGGGATCAAGCAAAAATGGATGCGCTCATTCGTTTGTCGGTCGATGCGTCAAATTGTGAATCCGTTTTGGATGGAAGGCCACTGTTTATCGACGTGCAGCGGAGCGCAAGCAGGCGAGATTCAAACAGAGCAAAACCACTTTGATCTGATATGCCTTTTTCTCCGTTTTTCCTTCTTTTGACAGGAACCAACAACGAAAAATGCTGCATGCATCGCGAGGCTTAGTCGATTGCCAAGGACACGATCTGAATTGACAGCGATGTAGGGAAAGGATAGGAAATGATCCAATTGAGCAATCGAGCATCGATTTCGATTGATTGATTGACCGATGGGTTGTGACTTTGAAGCGACGAAATTCGCCAGAAAATGCATCTCTCTCACTCTTTCTGTCAGGTTCAGCAAAAGATGGTTGCGATGTAAACATCTTAGCCACTTGAGAATCGACTAATTGGACGGAGAGAAACTGGCGATCTTTTGCGCGCATTCACGTTAAATGGAAGGAACGAGAGAATCTGGGACGTCACGATGAAGTAAATACTGGAGCAAAACCTTAACATTTAAAAATAAGCATACACGTCAGCAAATGAACGATTTATACACAGAAAATGCACGAGCGCGCAACCTGTGCATTTATTTATGTTACCGGCAGCTTGCATGCAGCAACTGCCAGCGGATTCAATGACGAATTTTAACAAAAATGTCCACACATGTCTAGCATGACTACCAACATTTCCCTCTAAATTATGAAAATGCTCTCCACGTTGAGATTCTCAACACGATGTAGAACGAGAGTGATGGTTCCCGAAAGAAAAAGAACCCAACCGCCGTTGAAGATTCGATGGCTACAGTCCGCGAATCTTCTCGGTCGCCAGAAGTTTGAAGACCCACAAACTACCTCAGGACTCTCACATACAAATACCCATATTAAAATAACATCAGCAGCCCTCCCTCACCATCCACCTCCGCTGCCCACAC
Source organism: Globisporangium sylvaticum (assembly GCA_023334975.1). Taxonomy (NCBI): domain Eukaryota; phylum Oomycota; class Peronosporomycetes; order Pythiales; family Pythiaceae; genus Globisporangium; species Globisporangium sylvaticum. Next base: position 5,723 of record JAADVK010000974.1, on the reverse strand, counting down.
AAGCGAAAGAGCGGGTTGTTCTCTAAAACAACAAGGAGAGTTCAAATTTGCGTTTCATCAACCAAATGCCACACGTTTCCTCGTCATAAAAGCAAGCCCGCCGTTGGAGGCTTGTATGTGGAAATCCCACCTGACGACCGACAAGCCAAAGTGAAGGTGCACCTCCTGTGACTTTATGTCACACGCCTCTCGCCCAAGCCTTCAGTTCTTCGGCCCCGCAAATTCAGGAACAACCGACAAATGAAAACGATCGGAGGCCTACCTACACTGTGCTAAAGTGCATGCATGCAGATCGCAAGGAGATCCGTTTCGCTTTGGCGATCTTCATATCACGTGATTGCGGTGGTGGCTGTACCCATTTCCCCCCAGTCTCTGTCCAGATCCCCATCAAACGATCAAAATCGCAAGAGCTCTTTTTCAACAACAACAAAAAAGAGCTCTGAATGTCTGAGTCTACGGTACCAGCACCTGATGGACACGTATGCACTTTGTTGTCAATCAGTTCACAGATTGGTCGACTAACTCTTTCTGCACCGACCGACAAACGCTCAAACGACGCAGCACCCCCTCTCGACACCAAGAGGTGCGTGGCTCCTCCTCTTCGCCCATGACCAGGCATCGCATACCTAGGTCTACATACTGAAAGTCTATGAAAGTGTATGCGAGAACGTTTTTACGACTCTGAACTTATCGTGCGCAATAGCATTCTCTCGTGAGAACACCACGACGAATACGCCAGCGAGCGGACGCGAAGGTGTGTATCCACATCCTTTCACTGCTTGGAGGCGCGTTCATGTCATGTCATTTCGTTCGCGCTTTGCATGTCAAGGATCGGCTCATTTCAGAATTCACGAGCAAGAGCACAACAGCCCAACCTGCACACTCACTCACTCACTCACTCTACCCACCTCAAGCAGCCACACTCTCATCATGAGCATCTCAAGCAACAACAACAGCATTGAGCGCGGCGTCTGGTCCGGCGAAGAGCACGACAAGTTCCTCGTGGCGCTCAAGATGTACCCCAAGGGTCCCTGGAAGACCATCGCCGAGCAAATTGGCACCCGCTCAGCGCGCCAGGTGCAGACCCACGCGCAGAAGTACTATGAGAAGGTGGCGCGACGAGTGCGCGGCCTGCGCAAGGACCGCAAGAAGCTCGCGCGACCCGAGCACCGCCTCGACGAAGACATGGTCACGCTCTGCAAGGTGGCCGAGAGCGACGTGACTGGCTCACGCATCGGACCGATCCGCAACGGACTCAACGCCGTCGCCGCGATCCCAAAGGAGATCTTCACGACCCAAACAAGTCAAGAATTGCCCATGGACACCACCACCACCATCGAAGTAGTGAACCCAAGCGAGTTCGCGATGCCAGCGGACTACCGCCACGACCGACGCGACTCGATCGAGTCTCTCCTTGAAGAGGGTGACGACGATGAAGACGTCGCACTCAGCGAGTTCACGGACTCGGACGACAGCGACTCGCTGCTCGGATTCGACGACTCGTACCTCGACTACTTGATCCAGATCCTCGACGCCAGCTCCTGCACGAGCAACGGCGCGAACTCGGACTGACAAACGAAACGAAACGTACTACCTTCCCACCACCACCACACACTATCGGACAACGAGGATAGTATCCCCACACTGTAACTTATACTCCAAACTACTTAATAACCAACTCAACTACCAATAATGAACAGCAACATCAAAACTTTATATAGTTCTTGTCCCTTTCTCTCGTTTGCAAATCAAAGGGGTTGGCGTGAACTCGCGAGGTAGTTGGGGCTCTCACCAACAATCCAAGCATCGCGTTCGCTGTACCCACAATTTCGAGCAGAGAAGTATCGGAGAGCTTGCACGCAATACGGACTGTTGGCCATCTAGCGCAGCCCCATGCATGCAAAGTGCTTTGCCCAATCTATCGCATTGCTCTGGCAGCACTTGCCTCTTCTTCTTTGGTTGCACATCAAAGAGTCACGAAGTAGACTACCCCCACTAGATACAAATACAACAGAGAACGCTCGAAGGTCTAGCTGGCGAGACAAGCTGCTGATGGCCATACCACTAACGCAGTCGGAAGCGTGCTATGCAGTTTTGTATCGCATTGCTCTGGTAGCACTCGCCGGTTTTGTTTTCTTCGAACGATCTCGATTTCGTTTGCGCAAGACTTCAGACTTTCGATCACAAAAGGGTCCCAGGTTTCATGAGAAGAACACATAAGCTATTCGAATGCTGAAATGAACATCACTCGCGTTCTTCTTCTCTCTTCGTTGTCATGTGGATGCGTGAGGGGCTTCTCGTGCTTGGCGTTTGGAGTCCTGCGGGACAAGAGCAAGTGCAGATCGTGACGAAGCAGACACGATCCGCCAACTGAGACTGAGTCAAATGGATCGATGGATACCTTTTGAGGCTTTGGACCTCAACCAACAAAAATCTTGCACCCAGAATGGAGGAAACTGAGAACGACCACCTCGATTGCGGTGCGACACATTTCAAACAAGCCGCGGCGAAGGCGTGGGTGAATTAAATGACCGAGGGACGTTCAGGATTGCTAGGGTGTGCAACTCGTGGCGTGCCTCTGTGCACAACAGCGGTTGCATTTGTATCGGAATCGTACTTGACGAACCAGCTCTGTGCCTCCAAACACACCGACAAGTAGGATGTATGAAACTTCATTTCCGAGTGTGGACGAATGAATCTTGCTAGCGATCCCCTGCGATACCGGTGTCCTCTTCGTGTCCACACAGAGGAGGCTTTGGCGCACCACCCTACAAAACCATCGCTTCTGAGTCACACAGCTTTAGCGTGTCTGTGCATGTTTGCTTGCGTGCTTTGCGTTTGCAAGTGGTTCTGAATGAAGGCTGCAGCAGCTCTAACACCAGTAGCAACAGCATTGCATGCACTGCACCCAATATTACTAGCGAGCCAGAGCAAACTCGTCAAGTGCGTTGAGAGCACCTCTCATGCATGTAGAGCGTGGCTCTGGGGTGTGTGCACGTTCATGGGTATAACATGCTAGGCGAGAACGTCAAATTCTTTTCAGAGCTCTGGACTCTGTAGAAACCAGTGTCTCGCAAGCCCTAGGCTGGGATGGACAGATCCAGGCAGGGTTTGAAGAAGCAAGCGAGAAGGATACCCAAGCATGGCTGGCTCCTGCATGCACAACACATTCTCTGACTTCAAACCTGACGAGCAACGAGCTCTGCCTCTTTCGTGTCGGCCAAGATACTCGAATGGAATTCTGCTCAAGTGCTGGCTGTTTATCAAGAATCAATCATGTTTCTTTTTTTACAATTGAAACCCCATCGCGCGCTTTTGAACAGAGATATTAAGCCAAAAGAATGCTTTCGTGCTTTTAAGTCGATATAGTTGAAGAAAAATGGGTCACAAAAAGCGTCATTTTTAGCCAATTGGCGACATGTTTCTACTGTTTTCTTCCAGCCCAAACTTGAAGTTCATCGCCAGGTCAATCAAAGCGAAGCCACGGCTTTTCATTCTTTCCACCATGTTGGTGAGAACACGCCCAAACATGACAGCGATTGACTATCAAGCCAAGCGACTGGCTCTCTGCAAGAAATTCCAGCGAGTAGATGAAGAGTCCATTTTTATTATTTGATGGGCGTGAGATCCCACACTCGCGCACCCGTGGCCCTCCTTCCATTCATCAGAATATGGCAGAAACGCACAGAAGCCACCCACGCAAGACGCAAGACGCAAGACGCAAGCGATTGATTGATTGATTGATCACCAAGTCTGCAGCAAGCAAGCGAACAAGCACTTGTCGATAGCACGAATGACTCGCAACAACAACAACAACATGGCACGCGTTGCGCTTGTGCTACTTGCGCACCTTGCGCTGGTTCTTGTCCTGTTTGCGCCGCAAGTCGAGGCGGCGGCGCGCGCCAAGGCCAAGTTCACGCAGAACGCGACGTACACGATCTCCGTCTTGACGACCGACTGGTCCAACTACGACGCCGATGGCGGCGGCTGCGTCACGTGCCCGTACACGTGCATCAAGCGCTCGACGGGTCCCACGGGCACGTCGCTCAACCTGAGCAACGCGACGCTCATGGCGTCCCTGCCAGCGATCTACTCGTCGACAGTCAAGAACGGCTGCTGCTACGCGCCGAAGACCAAGTCCAAGGTCATGCCGGACTGCAACGTCGAGGCGAACCCGCCGACCGCCGAGGCGTGCGGTTTTCTCTATGGCCCGACGCTCAAGTGGCGCATCGGCGACGCGCTCAAGCCGTCCAAGAAGAGTGTGGTACGCAACACTTGCTTGCTGGCTTGTGTGTTTGTTTGTTTGTTGACTTGCTCACTTGTTTGGTTGTTTGTTTGCTTTTGTTAGAAAGCAATCTTGTTTGCGTCGATCGACTGCAAGAACTTCTGGGCCGTGGGCTCGACGCCGATCAAGTACGGCACCAACAGCAAGGCGGTCACGGGCTCCAAGCAGATCAACGGCGGGTGCTACGGCGAGGCTACCGGCGCGGCGATGGTGCTCGCCGGGTGCCTCACCTACGAGCTCAAGTTCGACAAGGCCAAGACGTACTCGTGGGACCAGCTCGCGACCAAGTGCGCGGGCCTCGACGGCAAGTGCGTGATCACGAACGGCATGTGGGGCGAGCACCTCAAGTGCTGCACGAAGCGCAATGGGCTCGTCTCGGAATGGGACAAGAAGGCCACGGTGTACACGACCCCAGCGGAGACAACTATCACCCTCTCGGGTCCAGCGATCATGGGCATTGTGTTTGGCGGCGTGGCGCTCCTGCTCTGCCTCGTGCACTTGAGCGTGAAGGTCCGCGAGCGCGCCAAGCAGACCGCGCTCATGCGCGAGCAGGAGGCCACGGACGACTACGACGAGGTCATGACCCCGCTGACGGGAGGAGGAGGCGGCGGCGGCAACAGATTCCCGGCGCAAACTCGCCCGATGGGACCGAGTTCCTTGGAGGTGTCGCTCCATGAGGGCGACAAGATCTTCCGCAAGCCAGACGAAGAGGTGCTCTACGAAGGCAACATGTACTGAGTGCGATGCGTTGTGTGTGAAAGAGAGCGAGAGAGACAAATCTGGAGGGTTATTGCGTGTATATCTGTTCAAGAAGAGAGTGAAAAAGTGGCAAGTTGAATGGGTTTGTTGAGTTTGATGAGGTGGAATGGACTTCCGACAATTATTTCACAAGGTGCAGAAACCAATTTCCACCGATTTGGTTGATATGGACAGCGCACAAGGAGAAAGATGACCACCTCGGCTTGGAGTGTAGACGAAAATGCAAATATATGTCAGCTCCATTTCGAGAGTAGCAAAAGTGTACGTGTGGCAAAATATCCAGGCATATTGGGGCGACACACAGGCAGGCAAAGCTGGAAATGATTATATCCAACATCTGGATGCCCACGAATTTCGAAAAACAAAAATGTTCAAGAGGCGCCAACTCGAAAATCCATTTGTTTTTCGGACATCGCAAACTTCGTGACCGATTGACGAGAACGACGACGGCAATCAGTTGCTGAGTTGCTGGCTTTTGTGCATAGGACCGCCTTGCAATCAGCGGGTTTGTAGACTGGAGCGGCAAGGTCCGCCCGTCGCCAACGACAACTCTCCAGATCAGGAAATGAAACCAACAACCACTCCCGCCCGCCCGACCACGGCTTCTGATCCCGGCGCCATGCACAACGCACCAAGTGATTGCGTGGCTGGGTGTGTGTGTGTGTGGGTGTGTGTGGCG
>JAADVK010000973.1:0-13457 GCA_023334975.1 Globisporangium sylvaticum | reverse complement strand
TGAAGTATTGCCCTCACTACGACGCCGCCGCAGACCAGTGTCAACTTCAGCACTCCTGCAACGATGACAGAGCACACCAAAAGTAGGTCAAGTTGAACGATTTCCCCCCAAAAGCTGGACGAGAGACATGATCAGTACGTTTGGTTGCACATTGGTAGAGTTCCAACTAGACTATGTGCTGCCTGATGCATTTGTTGAGCGCGAATCAACCATGCAACTTCTCGAGTTCTTCTGTCCCACCATCGCCACATACCTCGTGAGGGGAAAAGGCACTGGGCAGCAGAATCCTGCCAACTTGTTCGAAAAAAAGTGAAGAGCAAGAAAAAGTGGTGCTGAAGAAGCACGAAGCTCATTCGGGTGGCCGCGTGAACTTCCTGCGCAATGTGTGGCAGGACTAGCCACGACGGGTGGAATGTTGGCTCCGTCGTCAATGACAACTCTTGGCAACGTCGGCGCGCGATGCGAATTCTCGCTCTGCGGTGGCCGCGAATGGCGTTTTGTTTTGTCATGCCCACGACATAAAAAACCTCGTCCAGGGTTTTAAAATTGGGACACCGAGACGTCGCCACGCAAGCAGCAGCAGTAGTTAACTGCTTGAATTCGCCACCACCGAAGCGGCTACGCCGAGCTCGAGAGGTGATGCGCCTCAAGTACTGGAAAAACCCGCGCTTTTTCTACTTTGCGAGACACGGTGGAACTCCATGCAAGCTTGCTTTGCTTCGCTTTTACGTGTGCACAAAGCGTTGGAAACGCTTTGGGTCGAGTCTCGCGACGCTGACACCTTCTCTTCGGCATTGAATGTGCTCGGAGATCGCCCGTTCTGGACAGTATTCAAGGGAGTTGAACATGTGATTCAGCTGCTATCTATGGCACCGTATCATCTGCAATGAGGCGAAAACACACTCACAGACGACGTGATATCTCTTCGCGACATATATTAAGGCTCGCACGCGTGACAGAGCACGGGGATCACTTGGTCACGTGTGTTAAGCAGGGTTGGCGAAATTGCGAGCAGCCGCTTTTCATGTTGGGGTTTTCCTGCACCCGACGCGCGTTAGTGCAGCTATGACGCTGCCTCAGTCATCGGTGTCGTCGCGAGCAAGAATTTCGGATTTCGCCGTGTGCTACTACCGTCGATTTATCGGAATTGAATACTGCTACCTTCAAGGCGACGCCTGCATGTGGCTCGATGGTGAATTTATAAGCGCAGAACCCACCGATTTCAAAGACCCTGTGCTGCGTTCTGGAGTCACATGAAAGACGAGAACTCAGAGAGCAAGTTGCCCGATCTGGCGATTACTGTACTTTCAATCGCAGTCAACACAGCACCCTGGGAGCAACTATTCAGCGAGTTTGGCGCATTCCCTACTTCAGCACGGAATCGAATGCCTTCTGCAAAGTATCGACAGTTTCGAGTGGTCCGGAAACATGTGCGCGGGAGTGCCCGGTATACGAATGAGAAGTCCATGCACTTGAAGAATACTGGATCCCAAATGACCGCGTTATCATTGACCAAGTGCGTGATTGGAGACCAACGGACTCGCAGCTCGATCTCGCCAATGCACAGGATGCGTATGGCCATTTTCAAGCCACGGGTGCCGCGCATACTCATAACGAAAGTGTGGAGCGTGAGATCGACGATCTTGTCGACGTTGACATCGGCCCAGATTCACAAGAAAAGTTCCATATTTGGGAAATGCTGCTCGACGAGATATTCAATGATGAGTTGGAACTGGAGCTTTGTCTGGAGGGGTGGAGGCATTCGAGAGACAATGCGCGCTCGAGGAGATTCTGATAGCAGATAACCGACCATTTCCACATTTGAAAACTCTAGTTTCCCTCCAGAACGAGTGTTACGAGGGATTCACTTGTGTTCAGCGACCTTGGAAGTATTACTTAAGAAATAAAGGGTGCCAACAGTGCGAGTTTTGCGAGTCGGAGTGTGAAGGACCAGCGCGTGCAAAGTTTGATCATGCTCGAGGACCAACCCTAGTGGCGATACTGCCGCGCTTACCCCTGAGACAGCGGTAAAAGTAGAGTGCAGACTCATTTTGCGTGTTTGTTTACTGGATTTGCTGCATAAATGCAAGCGCAACAGCTAATGAGAGTGTTCAGTTTGTCTCCATTCCCTGTGTTTCTCATCACAAATTTTGGACGGATCAAGTGTCGACAGGGTACACATCAGATATCCGTATCATATCTTCTTTCTCAACATCGGTGTATCGCCTGAGCTGGTCGTTTGTGTGTCAGTTCGTTTTTAAAGTAGGAGCCTACGTAGAAGTAGCGCTGATGAGTTGTCTCAGCTACGCTCTTTCGTGTTACTATTCTCTAGTCAGTGTGAGTGCATGTACAATAGCTCCATTGGCGTCTCAAAAATGCCGTGTTGCCTGACAATTATATCTCCGTCACCACAGCAATCAAAACGAATATAGCACACTGCCCGTGCCCTCGCACAAACCACGATAACCACGCGCGAGCACAAATCCTTCTTATCTTTCATATCGTGGACCATGAGTAAGGTTGTAAAGGGTGCGTGACCTTGCTGCGCGGATGGTTGAGCAAGCCATTGCCAATGATCACCAGCGGTAAGAGACTCCAGGTGATGGTGCGGTCGGCGTTTAGTACTTGGCGGGCTTAACAAGACCGCAGACGAACGATTTGACCGCCATAGACGTGCTTGTTTTGGAGTCAACCGCTGATTCGAGCGAAGAGAGGCACTGGTCACGGCACCGTGTGCCTATTGGTGCACGCGCGAAGAACACAATTGACATTGAATACAAACCAGCACGGTTTGATTGCCCGGAAAACACAATACCCAAGCGAAAAAACAGATCCCAGTGGGCTTTCGGGTGATAGCCCCATCAAACCTGGGGTTGGCCAATTCTGCACGAACAGCAGTTGAGAGACTTCGTGCTTGGGAGGCAACTGAAAGATGATATTGATTTGATTGTTCAGCACATTGCCTCGGTAGCGCACCTGCATTCAACTCTCATTATAAAAAAGAATGTGTACACAAGGCTGCTCTTCTTATGCTCCATTTAAAACCTAGCCTCTAATGTTCTAATTTACTATGAGAGGCTCAAGAGCAAATACTGCAACGCCTTTAAAATTGCATAGTTCTCCTTGCTTGGCAAGGGTTTGCCTCCGTGGACATCGCGAGCACTCTTTCAACGCTGGTGACTACTTGGAGGAGGTGTCGCTGGGTTGTCGCTACGACAGTACTGTCGACACGCACTTGACTTGTACTCTTCAATTGCAAAGTAAACTTCTCCAGAATACGAAAGGAGCTGATGCCGTTGTGAGCGAGTGCTGTTCGGGAGTCTCTGCGAGGAATGACCAGCAGCAATAATATCTCTATTACTGTAGACGAAGTGCAAGACGTGTGAGAGAAAGAGCAGATAACTGTTATTGTTCGTTTCGTTAATTACATCAGCTTTGAGATCCAACTCGCCGTCGACATGTCAAATGAGGCACCCGCTGAGATCTCGAAGCGCTTTGTAGTAGAACACCAGCTTGACATCAAACGTATCAGGGGCAAGTCTACGATGGAGAGTCTAACATGCGAGAATGGATCAACGGTGCCCTGGTAAGTATTCGCTGTGAAACTCCAGCTGCTCTGTGCAAGAACTGCCTCACCACCTTCTCAACGTGGTATTCGTATAAACTACTAAAGCTGTTTCTTCATTGGATGCCTTCTTAGTATCTTCCAAATAGTGTACTGGATGTGTTCTGCATCTTGTGCTCGACTGGATCAGTGTGTGGAAAAGAAACGAGAGCGATATTTAGAGATCACCTCGGACGGCTCGGGGCAAGGTAATGGAGAAAGTCAAGTTTGTAAGCACGGCTCTATTTGGAAACAAGCTGGTGCTGCATGCAGCGAGAATTGCATTACTTCGTCGCCAAAACTGTTGCTCTTATCGAGTATATTTGTGGTGAAAAAATATGCGGATTCGACAAAGAAGAATGCGGTTACATTGGGTTTGGCAAGCCAAATTGGTACATTTGACTTCATCCAGCCAATGCCTGTGAATTTGGTTCTGGGAACTACCCAAATGTTCTCAGAGTTAATCCACAGAGCGAACCAAGACATTGTGAACGCTGTCATGACCCTCTGTAATGCAGACACTCAGTGGCTCACAGGTCAACTGGTCAGCCATGAAAAAGGGGGGCTTTTCCATCGTACTCGCATACTTTCTGTTGGAGTACAACCAGCAACGGGATTGACTTTCGCCTGTACTGTGATCACGCCAACCTCGTCAAGTTGTTTGCCCAATACCGAGTTGAAGCATCACGTGAGAGGCAAACTCCAGCGCTGGGTGATGGAGCTCACGGATCGCAACTTCGAGATAGAGTATATTAAAGGGAAGGATAATGTGTGGTCGGATCTAGTGTCTTGCAGGATAGTGCAATTAGAATGCAAGCAGGTCGTGGTCAAAGCGAATCGCAGCCGGCAACATGGAACAGTGAGTGCAGTCCGCCCACTGCAGGATAAGATTGGTATCTGGCCATCTATTGCGGATTTCAAAGCTAGTTATAAGCGCTACTGTGGGACCCTGCTTGTCGAACCTGAAATGCGAGAAGGGAATCAGCAAGCGAAATGTTTGCGAACACGCATTTTTATCGTGTCTCACTGTGAACTGGATGCACACCGTGGCCAACAAGTCATGGTCAATCAGCCCAAGTCAAAGTACGCTATTGAAGGACAAAAACCGCTCGGGGTATCTTTCCCCTCGTGCAAGCAAACCTGAGCTATTGTCCAGTCGCATCTCTCGCAGACCTCTCGTCAATTGAGGTGTTTACAAGTCTGCCGCGGCTTGCTCAATTGGACTCACAGCTTCTCCCTGATTAAACGACTCCTCGCGAAAGTGTTTGGGTGGTCAGGGTGACGGAATCGCTAGATCGACTTTACACAGACGGGAAGACATGCACATGCAAGTGAAGTAGAAAAGAGAACGCAACCCAATTGTACCAAACGAAGTCTCAGGACGGCACCACCTGCAACTTCTCTATTGGTTATTACGTTCTTTGGTCGCGCGTTGAGTTTTGCTTGCGTAGCGGAAAGGTCCTAGCGCGTTGTGTTGGCCAGTTGAAGCCATAGAAGCCTATCCATATACATACAAGATCAGACATCAGCTCACTGGAGACCTCTTGAAGTGCATGGCTCGAATCCCATGTCTAACGCTGACTCAATTCTAGATGAGATCTAAGAGACTCTGGACCACGTCAGCAGCCAATGCATTGAATTGGAAGCTGATGTGGTCATTGGTCATCTGTTCATCTTTGATCTCGCTTAGTGAACTTGATAAATTTTGCTAGTTTTTTCAAAGCGTCGAGAATTCTTGGGAACCATTCGCGAGCATCTGCGGTGATAAGTCAGCCAAATTGCAGCAGTGCATTGACGCAACCGAAGTTCCACGTGAACTGCAGCGTCTGGTTCGTCTAACAGCAGCGTCTAGTTTGTCTCTTATGGCAACATCTCTCCACGCCAACGAGTCACTTCAAGGAAATATCGGTTTTGCAGTTTTTGTTCCGCTGGGTTTCCCAAAAAACACTTAGTCAAGTCGCATCAGCAAGAACTGCTTGTGGCAGCCGCATGCATCTTAAGACACCCAATTGCATCTACACCAGGGATCTGGAAATCATAATTACTGTCCTATAAATTCAATTTATAGCGACCTCACACAAATTAACAGGTGGACGTGGCAAAAATTCAAAACTCCGGTCCCACTTAATGATCATGTTTCCAATTTGGTCCTGTTTGTTATACTTGTTTGCTATGCTTCTACTGGCTAGCTCAACAATGAAGATATACGATTGCGCAGGGATGAGTCAATCGGTGAACACAAAAATAATAATTTCATAACCGAGGGGGTTTATTTCCCGCCAATTAAATTCAAATACAGTGACCGTTCCCCTTTTCAGCGCATTCTCAAATTTGTGCTGCGAGGCGCACAATGCGCGCTGTGGAACCAGCAGGTTCGAGCTAAGAGAGCAGTGCAGAGACCAAGAACCAACTTGCAGCGCACATACGTGCGTTGTTGTCCAACGGGAAGCTGCCACAAGGCTCAATCCAGAGCGCCGCGCTCTTGTACGGCTGTAGCTTTAAAGCGCGCCGCGCATATTGTTGGAGACCAAAGGCAGCTTGGAAAGAGGAGAAGGAATTGCCTCATTTGCACCAAGGCGGCTTGGACCCTGCGGTAGACCAATTACGTGGGTGGACTTTGGTGCTGCCATCGTATAAGCCTCACTTCGGAAGCGCACAAATTTACGCAGCACAGAGAAGGCGGTCAACATCAACAAGACGACTGTGCATTGTGCACTCAAAATTATATCGACGAAAGTGGTTTCATCTTACCATAAATGAGCAGAACTACTATTGTGCTGACGGAGAGGACCCTCCGCATCGTGTGATCCAAACCAAGCGCTTCATTCGAAAACTCATTTTTTGGCTGCTGTCATGCGTCCTGTGTTCAATGAACAAGGAAACGAGTTGTTCTTAGGCAAGATTGGTTTCTGGCCGTTCGCCGAGACTGTGGCTGCGACGTGTAGCTTTCACCGACGACCTGCAGGCACATCAGAAATCAATATCGTGGCTGTGTACCGTGACCAACATTGGCAGAGGATGGTTGAGCTATCATCTCAGCCATTAAGGCAGCGCTCCTGCCACGATTGATGAGCAAGCCCCTGATCATAAAGCAAGGTGGTGCAAAAGCTCACGTCATGCCGAATGACCTGCTGGAGGCGGCAGAATGCAGCAAAGGAGGCTGGGACATACGAGGGAAAAACCAGCTTCCCAACAGCCCAGACCTCAACATTCTCGACTTGGGGGTTTTCGCGGTGATGCAGTCGCTACAACTTGAACTCGCACCTCCTACGTCTGAAGAATTGGTTGCTGCGACCCACCAAACATTGAATGAGAAGACTACAGCGAAGCTTGAGGCATACATCTTGTCAATACAGTAAGTGATGGAGAATATCATTGCTGAAAATGGAGAAAACTAATACATACACCCACACATGGGAAATGAGGCGCTACAACGCCTAGGAGAGTTGCCGCACTCGATTTGCTGTTGTGAGGCAGTCTACTTTGCTGGATCTACCTACCATTATTTTAACAAATTTGGCTAAAAACATTTTCCACAAACACGGAATTGAGTTTTTTGTAAATTTCAAAAACCGGATAGTTTTTTTTATTTGAGGTGTTTCATCTTCATCTTGAAGTGACTATAGCGTGTGTGTTTGACCAGATGTTTGAAAGCCTGTGTGAGGGCGATATTTGATGAGATTGTTCTCATTTGATAAAGCTCGAAATGTCGTACCGTACAATATTTTTCATTTTGCATGGTGCCAGTCTGGAAAACTAGCTAAAAAAGCGGAACGCAAACTGGACTATTAAATAGGACCGGAATGAATATAACACACTGCTCAAATAGGATTGTCACAGGGTTTTCAATAAATATGCTGTCAAAAATTACACTAATTCATTATTTTTGGATATATTTTTACATTCTAAGTAATCTAAACCTAATTTATCAAAAAATCATTCAGAGCAATATGCAATGCTAAATAGTTATTATTGCGACTTTGAGTATTGCAGTTACTATTGTTGAAGGTTGATCATCAAAATATATTTTATTGTATTTCCCGATTCCTGATCTACATCAGATCATGTGGCGACCAGAACCGTCGTCCCTGGTGTAAAACTTCCTCTCACTTCGTTTTTCCCGCACAATATATATCCTCCAGCTCGTGTTGGAACGAGCATCTGTATCAGCGTTCTCGCATTAGTTTCAGCTCTTACCATCCACCCCAATTACAAAAAGCAGGTCAAGTCCAGCCAAGCCCGCTATCCACTGGCTTAATGTTGAAGATTAAGATCCAAGCTAGCCAAGCGCATCCTCTAGTTTGGCATCATGTTGGAGATTGATGCCCGAGTTTCAATCATAGCCAGCAAAGCACACCCTCTCCAACTCCCCAATTTTGAGGACGAAGTTCGATTAAAATTCCAGAACGGCAATTGAATACAAATTTAAAAGAGCACGTGTGAGTGTGCTCAATTATAAGCGTGCAAGGGTGGGGTTTAACCTCCAATATATAGCGCCATCTTGGCGTCACAATGGAGAAAAAATCAAATCCTCCATCCAAGCATCCCAGCCCTCTGCCCAATTACTCCAAACACCCCAAACACACAAGAATGTGCACTGACCAAGAATTTTCTCAACGGAAGACGAGGTGAGGTTCTCGAGCACTAATCTGGACCGCCTTGATCCTCAGACGCTCCACTATGACGTCGACGTGCAGCCCAGATGCGGTTGGTGACGTCATCATGACTGTCACCTCACACATCTGTGAGATTCCGGTACCCATATTGAAATTGTGGGACCATCCCACGCTCGTCAACTGGCACCGTGACTGCGTGCATTACGATAAGAAGATCGAAGTCCGAGCCTTGGTGACTTCTCAATCTGCTGCGAGCATGGTGACGAGCATCAAGTCTTGGTGATACTTTCAACATGCGAAGTTTTTCACATGTTGGAGGTTCGTCATGCGATGTCAGATATAATAGTGTTGGCTCGACATATAATTGCATACAAATTTCGATATGCGGATTTCGACATTCGTCCAATTTACCATGTGAGATTTTGAAAGCGTTGCAAATTGTGCGCAGAGATAGGTGTCGTGGTTAGGTGGCTAGAGGGAACAAGAGTACAAGAGAAAGGAATTTGACGTATGGAGACGAAACGAGGGGGGAAACGCTCCCACAGCCTCTCATATTTGTTTTCTTGCAAACGCACACACGCACACAGACAACAGCATCATGAGCCCCGGTCGTCGCATTACACGCGCGTGCGCCGTCGTCGTCACCACCACTGCCAGCCAAGAAGCTGCCGAAGGTGGCACGCAAGCGCACAGTTGCCATTCCAGAGCCCATGCCACACGATCTCGACGAGAGGAGGCAGCGGCCGACAATGACAATGAGGAAGAGTGTGAAAAAGCCTATGATGCGGAAGAAGATGCAGTCGTTGATTCTGAGGAGGAAGAAGCAGCGGCCGACAGTGAAAAGTAGGACGAGATTGCAGAGGTCAGTGAAGCAGAGGGAGAAGCTGAGGCCAACGCAGAGGGTGAAAAGACGACTGTGCCTGCTATGCGTGCCACGACGAGCACCCGTGCGCTGCCACGACAAGTGACTGCTACCTTGCTCTGTCTACTGATGAGTTTGATGGTGGGTGTACGAGTTATTGGATCCGGAGGGAGAAGAGGAGAGCATCTCGGACATTGATCTGGACAAGGCCGAGAGCGACCTCGACAGTGAATGAAGTGACGACAGCGACTACTTCGACGGGGGCATAGCCGTGAGGAAGCTTTAAGAGATGGCAAGCGATGGCTGGGAAACGGGTGAGTTTGTAGAGTTTTGTGTGTTTGTTGTTTTAATTGATGCAAAGTCTAACTGTGTGTCCGCCTGTGCGTTTCAGATCCGAGCACAATTCCAGTTGACAATTCGTACCGAAGCCTGTACGCGGGTGCGTGTGATCCAACTCAAATCGCGCGCCAGGCAGCGGACACGCAGCTGTCGCTATTCTTCTCCTTTCTCCCCAAGAAGCTGTGGACCCGCATCACCACCGAGTCCAATCGGTACAACCGCCAGCAGATTCCCGCTCGCACATCAAAGATCCAGGAAAAGCAAATGGTGCAACGCAATCAGACTCCAGAAACGAAAGCAGAGATAAGAGCGAGACTCTGAGATCAGAAACTGCTTGAAGCTCATGAGTTTATTGCCTGTACAGGTTTGATGTTGGCGCACATGCTGTGCCCGCACAATCGCCGTCTGCCGAAGAATTGGGCACCTGTTGCTTTTGGCGCTCTTCTCGCGGTTGTATGGTTGGCGCATGCCTCGCAACCGATTCGACCTGCTGCTCAAGAATCTGCACTTCACGAACAACTTAGCTGCGCGCGCAAAGCTGGACTGCGCATGGAAGGCGCATTCGATCGTCGCCTCATTCAGTTAACCTTCCGACGAGGGTACAAGACTCCACCAGCGCTTTCGTTTGACGAGGGCATCATTACGTCCAGGAGCCGCTACAACCCGATGCGCCAGTTCTTGAAGGACAAGCCTCACCGCTAGGGCACGAAGGTCTTCATCACGTTCGACGCCAGCTCCGCTTACTGCGTGAGGTAAGTGGAGCGTCCATGTTTATTATTTGGATTTTTTAGCGCGTTGAACCTTTCTGTCTGTGGCTAGGCTTGTGAGCCCACATGTTGGACCTTGGGTGTACAAGCGCAGGATTGAAATCTACAGTGAATAGAAGCGACATGCTGCCACACCAACGGGACTCGACCTGCACGTCGGCGCTGCAGCAATGCTTCGCAATATCAATGCACTTATTACAAAGGTGGGACGAAGCTGGCACATCGTGGTCACCGACCACTACTACACGTCGGTGTAGCTGGCTTTGCAGCTTCTGGACCGCAACATGTACACGGTTGGGACTATCATAACAAACAGGCTCTGCTATTCCAAGGCAGCGATTGACAAGAGAAAGAAGAGGCCAGCTACTGTCCAGCGCAGCGAGTCCAGGATTGCTGAGGCGCGCAAGTACCTGAGAATGACTGCGCTCTCGTGAATGGAGTCAAAGCCCCTCCACTTCCTGGCTACAGGGGGTAGCCACAAGCTCGTTACTATGTGTAGGTTTAACTGCGTCTTAGTCTGTCTGATGAATGCTGATCTAATGTCCCTTTATGTCTGCATCCTTGGGTAGCTCGTCGAGTGTCTGGTGGGGCAAAGGTGCAAGGGCCACCCCCGCAGCTGATCGTGGGCTTCCTGCGCTAGACGGGAGGTGTGGACGACCACGACCAGCTGCGTTTGCAGCACTACTCGCTGCGGCTCTGTTTGTTTTCACGAAATACTATACGGGTATTTTCCTCTGGCTCATCGACATTGCCCTTGTGATCGCATACGTAGGGTACAAGTCGCGCGCGAAGCACCAAGGGCGTTCGTTGCCTCCGCGAGACGAGTTCTGCGAGAATCTCCAAGCCCAACTTCTCCGTGACAGCCCAAGATTTTGAAGAATTTGATGTAAGTACCACATGCTGACTTTTGGTCCAACATGTGAGACTGAATGTGGCTACTCATATATACTGACCCAACATGTGGCTCTAGTACTTGCAGGACGTCGACTTCTCTCTACGATCAGCAACGAAGCCACGCGCAAAGTCAGTGCCGGGGCACCACGTGTGCAAGAACCCTGATTTCTACTTCTGCAGGAATGGCACTCGAAAGCGCCGCCACCATTCTTGCAAGGTGTGCTCGATTCTCAAAGCGCTCAAGTAGAAGGCCAAAGCAGAGGGCGAGCTGAATGAGGAGGAGGACGTGCAAAAAGACGAAGAAGACGACGATGACGCTTAAATATTTCTTTATCCTACTACTACTCGTTCTCGTAGCTGGAGGAAGCACTGTGCTGATGTCCACAGATATTTGGCTTTGCAGAGTTAGTCATGTGAACCACAAAATACTCTACGGAATTGTGTCGAAAAACAATTACCAGTCTCAAAGCGCGTGTAATTGCAATTCACCGCGTGCAAGTACCTGAGCTGCTTGCTAACCACAGCCGCCCTTGATACCACACCAAAGACATCACTCGAGAGTGAAGATGAATCAGTTCAAATCTGTCGTATTGATATGTGGGGACTGCCCCAGCCTTCGATTCAAGGAGAACAACACGTCTTGCTACTTAATTGACAATATTTCTTCGAGTTGAGATACTTAGGACCAAAAACGGTGTCAGCAAAAAACCATTGAGTATCTCACATGGCTGGAGCAGTGAACTTGGCAAAATCCAAGTAAGTTTGTGGACGATGCGACCGATATTAGCACCTATTACACTGGGAACGATTTTATGCAGATTCGTCGTGATGCTGCCTCAACCAGCACCGGTCGCAAATATATCGCCATACCTGAGTGGGAAAGCTAAGCGCGGCAATAGGACATTATACGAATTGACTGGGGTTATGGCGATGGGCTCTGTATAGTTACGGTATCCTTTCTTGGGTGTCGCTGGGGGACCTCACAACAAAGTCGTCGATTTGGGTATGCCCTTCCATGTGTGCTTCGCACCAAGACTTGCTTCTTTCACATCCTTCTCCTTACCTAAGCTCCTTCAGCTTGGATCAGGGGGTAGCGTTGCTAATGTGTGGCTGACTCGATGATGAGGCAGTGCAGCACCACGTCATTGTACTTAGCGGCTCGGTGTATGAGATCCACAAGTTGACCCAGGTCGACATCCAGTATCTCGGACGTCACGCTCAGCAGCAGCAGCTTGCAGCGCATCTTGTGCAGTTGCTTGCCTGTCGTGTTGGTAGCCGTTCCCCTTCAGAGCACCATCAGTATCCCGTGCCCATCGACAAGGCGATCGAAGGCCATTTAGTCCTCGGCACCAATATCATCAATATCAACTCCTTGGGATCCATGTCGAGCTCACGAGTGTACTGCTGCAAAACATCAGGCACGTGACAGTTAACGATGGCGCCATCTTTGCACTTCATCTCGCACTCCAGATCAGTACCGGTGATCGAGAGGGCGTTTTTCTTCAGGATTTAGCGCATCACGCGCACCCTGGGTTCGATCGACCACTTGGTGCTGACCGTCACCTTCGCCAGTGACCGCACAACATTCGTAGTCATTGGTCTCGAACTGGTTCGCTTGCGGATTAACTTGGCGGTGGAAGCCATGCTCCATGCAGCGAACAACTCCGTCAGTGCCTGACCGTAGAGAATTCTGTTGGTGAGCAGGTGCTCCAGCGTAATCGTCTCGACGACAGATGGGACACTGATCGCGCCAAGGGCTGACATTGCCAGGATACCTGTCATCGCCATCGCAGTTGCTATACCGCTCAACAAGAGTGCCGTACACTGGTTTAGCTGATGCTGCACAACTTTACCAATGCGCTACCGTGCGTTTTGCGAAATTCGCCACACAGAAAGAAGAGCTCTGAGAAAGAGAAAGACATCTCGAATCTCCGCCTTCGCGGTTTTGTGTGCTCAAGGGTTGCGAGCAGTCGTAACGTGGCGATACGCTCCGAGCGAATGCTAAAAATCCTTGATTACTTCGTACTTGAAGTGGGGCGCCTTGGCCATTTACCCGTTCACCCAGGCATGCGAGACGCCAATCCTGCGAACCACTGCACCAAACAGCAGAATTTCGTACCTGCCGTCACCTCGAGACACGTGGAGAACCGCGTGAACTGTGTGGTGCCACTCTTGACCAATGGATGAATGTCGTGCCAGTGTCCACCTCGTCGATGATCATCTCAAGACATTTGTGATGAGCAAAGGCGGTTTGGTGGTTGGATGCAAAATGCAAAGTGATTGATTGAATGGGGTCCTTAGTTCACATGCGCACATGTGCACACGCTACCTCTAAGCCTACTGGATTCTCTACTGGATTCTTGTCTGTACTATCC
>JAADVK010000972.1:0-13551 GCA_023334975.1 Globisporangium sylvaticum | reverse complement strand
TGGAAAAAGAGATTCGAGTACTTGTACCGCTGTTGACACAAAAATCAGGCAGCATGAAAGCCCCAACGCCGCCTGCCCTCGCCCCTGGCGCGAACCCCTTGACGCCGTCGCCATTGCCGCGTGACGACACGGTGCAGCTCCACCTCCGCCGCACGCGCCTGCCGCTAGCTGTTCTCTGCGCCGTGTCGGCACGAGCACTTCCAGACGCTCTGGTGTCTGCGATCAGCGGCTTCGCCACCCACATGCAGGGCTTCCTAAAAATATATGGAGCAAATAATATATTTCCATATTTTCCTAAAATTATTTATTTCTCGAGTCTGCAATTTCTTTCCCCTTATTTGAGGAGGCTCTAAACAAACCCTTGTTTTTATATATTTTTGTAAATCGATTGATAGGTGCACAATGCAATGATGAATTATTACTGGCTATAGTAGAGTTGATGGGGGTGTTTGTGTGTTTAGCCTGTTTCTGTGGCTCGATCACCACTCATTTCCCCACTCATTTTACCCAGTGCCTCCTTCGGCTATCCAGACATCCTCCAGACACCAACAATATCACTTTGGAATTTTCCTCCCCTGCAACCAAGCACCCAAGCCACCCCTCAAGTGCCAGCAATGACCGACTACCTGCTCTTCCCCACCGCATCCAAGCTCAAGTTCTCGAAGAAGCAAGTGTGTGACGCTTTCTTTCACCGCATCCTCGACGAGCAAGACGAGCTGACGGGTTTCTTCCGCTGCCGCTGCGGGGAAACGCGCAAGCAGGCTGCCAAAAGGGCTATAGCAACCTCTTCGCCCACGTCAGCGAGCAGCATCGTGACTATGAGATGATCATGATGGAGATGGCTCCTTCGCAGAGCGGTACGCTATTCTCCTTTGTTAACCAGAAGAGCACGAACGTGTACGGCTGGGTCGACTGGGTGACCGCGTGCGACCTCCCCTTCTCCTTCCCAGAAAACCCCACCACCCGCAAGTACTGCAAGCTGGACCCCATCTGCGACGACACGCTGCTCAAGTGCATGACTGCGCTGGCGAAGGAAGTCGAACAAAGCATCGCCCTCTTTTACCTGCCAAATTTGGTATCGTTTTTGACGGGTGGTTCTTTAATTCGGAACACTGTCTTGGGTTTTTTGCTGCGTTTGAGAATCGCAGTGGCGAGTGCGAAACGGTTCGTTGGGGACAACTGCTCGGTGAACGGGTCCATCTCCAGGATGACCGGCATTCCGCTAGTGGGATGTGCTTCGCATCGACTCAACCTCGCTGTTGAAGCGTACTTCTCCAGCTACGAGCATGTGCTCGACAAGCTGCAGAGGTTGATGAAGAAGCTTCGAACAAGCTGAGGTATGTATTTGTGATGGGATATTTTTAAAGTGAATTGTATATTTATTGATTTTTTGCTAGTTTTAGTTATTTTTTATGTAATCATAGATTTAAAACGCCGCTTCGTCCTGTTTTACGACAGGCAACTCGCTGGTCGTCCACCTTCAAGATGGTGGACCGGTACTTTGCGCTGAAACCGCACATCAGTGTGGACAGCGACGACATCGCTGAGCTTATACCGTCTTCACTGGAAGAGAAGCGACTCGGCGCTCTTCGCCAGGATCTTGCGGTCGTCGAGTCGGTGGCCAAGAAACTGCAAGAGGAGTCGTGCGTTGCCCTCCACGACGCACGCTCTCTTTTTGATGCGCTTATTGGCTTCAAGCCAGTGCTGAGTCAGTACCTGAGCAGCAATGCAAGCGTGGTCAAGTGCGCCGCGTTCGAAGAGGCGTGCGTGTTGGTGTTGCAAGGGAGAGAAGACAGCCTAACGGCAGAGCAGGAGCAACTTTTGAAGCCGTTCGAGTGCAGCGCTATTCCTGATGCTGAAGACCCCGCGATGAATTTTGCGGAGCGAGTTCTCAAGCGTCAGAAGAAGACTGCTGCCAAAAAGTAAGTTTTTATGTTGGGATTGATGTCTGCACAAGACAAGTTGCTGATATCAATATTGTGTTGCGATTTGTCCGTGAGGCAGGTACGAGCTTATTGACATCGTCCCTCCCACCTCCAACATAGTTGAGCGTTTCTTTAGCCGCGCAAAGCTAGTCTTGTCCCCGCTCCGCCAATCCATGCAGCCAATGCAACTAGAGACAGTTCTCTTTCTCAAGCTCAACCGGAAGTACTGGGGAGTGGGAAAAGTGATCAAGTGATTAAAATGGACTAATGAGAGTGTTTGTGTTTGCCATTTTTCTGATATGGTTACCATTATTTATTTTTACTTCAGCTAGAAACCATGAAATAATGTGAGAATGGTGTCTTTCCGCCTAAAATAGTATTTTAGGAAGCCCTGCCCACATGTGCTGGCCCTTGACTTGGGCAGTCCACAAGTACATGCTGGAAGAGGACGATCGTGACGCCACAGAGCACGTCTTCGCGCACGGATACAAGCGCATCGGGTTCTCGGAACCCATTGACGTGGCGCTGGCGGCGTATTGGAGCCATCCATAGATTGAGTTCGTGGCTCGTGGGGAAATTTCAAAACGGCTATGCGCGGCGGAGGGACTGAGTGTGGCCAGTGGTTTCTTTCGAGATCGCAGTGGGGAATGGGTACCTACCTTGCTATCGTTCAGCTGTTTCACGGTCGTGTCTCCGCCTCAGATCACCATCAAACACTCGAATGTGTGCAGCTATATGTGGGCATCGCGGCGGTGTCCAGTGGCTCGTTGGGCGTCTCCACGAAGAGTGTGAGGCTGACGTGATTGAAGCGTGCGTTATGATGCCTCGGACGCTGCACTGGGTGGCCAGTTTGATGTCTATTGCCAAGTGACTGGTTGAGCACTCGGGTCTCACTCAGCGGTACGCACGAAGGATGCACTATTAGGGCTTTGGATGAAGCCGCTGAATCGGCCACCTCGAAGTGGTCGAGTGGCTGAACACAAATCACAGCGAGGGGTGCACCACTGCAGCGATGGATGGCAGACTAGATGGCTGCTGGAGAGCTACAGTGACGCTTTGAAGATGGGAGGAACGCTGAAACAGATAGATGAACGGCGATCCAGCAGACTCCGTGACATTGTTCCTCGAGGATGCGGAAAGAGTGAACTGGTAGCGCATCGGCTAGGGGTCGAGTTGATATACGTGGGATTACGAAAGCGTGCTCGGAGTACTTACTGTATACACGCGTTGGCGAAGTCCTTTGTTTTCAGCGTTGACTCTGCAATTCGATAGAGCTGAAGCACCATGTTGCCAATAAACTCGGATTCATTTCGAGAATGGCCGTTGCGAATTACGATTGAGGTTTCCCACACTAAACGAAGCTGCGGGGCGTATCGCGCGTGGCTCTAACGAGCAGCTAGAGAAAGTAGGAATTTGTGAAAGGAAACTACTTCATTGAGCGCTTCCGCGTGGTGAAGGAGCGAAATCGCAGCTCGGGCGGGTATCCTCAAATTGCTTTGCATAATGATGTTTTCGCACCCGCTTTTGACTTTACCACATGCATGCACACGGTGCCGCGGTCTGGAACCGACGCAGCCGAGTCTACTCTACTGGAGGGACTGCATGTGGGGCGACCAATCAACCCTTACATTGGCTGAACTTCCAAGTCGTTGTGTCATACTTCGAAGAAGTACTTCCATAGCACCGGTTTTACAAGTATTTGATATCGTCTGCTCTTTCGCTAGAGCATCATGAGCGTGGGACTTAACTGCAATACATTTAGACTCGCTTGATATTGCCAGTAGCAAATGCGCTCGTACGTTCCGCAGGACCCGTGTGCTTAGACGCCATTCCCACCGCAGTTGTCACTATAGTGACAGGTTACAAACCGACCTCCGCGTCGCCACTGACGACTGTCACCGTCTTGCTCTTGGCTACAGGGCTTTCGGACCCTGGCTTCACGTTGGATTTTTCTCGTAAGATCGGGGGTCGAGTCAAACGCCTGCAAGCCAACTGACGGTATCCTGGACGGGGATGAATTGCAGAAGATCACCGTGTGGCCGACTGCTGGGCGACATGACATCCAGATACAACGTTTTAGGTGCAACGTTTTATGATTGGATAAAAATAAATTTAGTTATAACTATTTCCCAATATGTTGATTGGTTTAATGCCTGTAAAGCATCGTATGATTGGATAAAAATGTGCCATCGTACGCAATATTGTTGGAGTCGAGGTATGTCAGAGCGCAACGTGCACTCACAGATTGAAGAGTCCTGATGTGCACTGATGAAAACTGCCACTGATCTGTATTACAGCAGGGACTTGGTTCGATAGCATTCTCTAGTTGCCCTCACATTCACGCCTGACACCTCACCCCAGTGTAATATACAGTGCAGCGATGGCCATCCTTCACGCTGGTCCAAGACGTGTGAGCTCAATGGCAGAGCTCTGCTGCTGCCGCTGCACCTGCCTCGACTTTGCTTGTGTGTAGCCTCTCGGAGCTGAATGCGCAAGCGCCTGAAGTCTGGCGATGCCACTCACATCATGGCGGGAGATCCTCAAAACGATCTCTGGCTGTTACGTGATACCACCCACGTGGCTCTTGTGGAAGATCCGTTTTGAAAAAAAGAGCCCAACCACCGAAGAGCTCTTGGATCTCGTTGACCGACGCTGATCAGCCGAAGGCTCTGATTGGTGGGTTTGATATTCCAGATGCCCCGTCTATATTTCACAAGAGACAGAGCGCATTGACCCAGTGATCTCTTCAGAGATCGGGACCTTTGCCCATTTTCGATCAGCAGCAGATCAGTTCCCCACTCTGCTTGGCACCGTATCACTTTGCCCTAACGGTCTTTGTAGGACTCAATTGAGCAGCCCCCACCACCTTTATCAGCCGATCATGTTGAAATGACACCCGGAGGTGCGCGCCTCAGATTGGCTCGTGCCGTTTCGCCAGCTGGGAAACTACCGGGGTGGGTGGGGGTGCTTGGATCGCGCTGCTGTGTCTCTTTGCCGACGGTACAATACAGCAGCCAGCGAGCGTTGCGTCGGAAGTCTCCGCTACTACCTTGAAGGCTGTCTGCAGCCCTATCAAGTTGCCTGTGTGTGCGTGTGCCTTCTGGCTTGAGTCTCACAGCTCTCTTCATTCTCCAATTTGCGACCAGCGCCTCAAGCACTTCTCCACACCGACCGCTCTGCATCGAGGCTTCAGCCGCCTGCCTCCAAACCCAGCCAACCATGGACGCGAAACTGGGTGTGATCGAGCGCATCTCATACATCTCGTCTACGTCTCGCAAGAAAGCTGCCGGAGCTGACGGTGACTATGCTGGTGCGAAAACCCCGGTGGACGACCTCGAAGGTGGCGCGCTCCGTGAAGGTGGCGCGCCGAACATCTGGGGTAAGGAGTACATCGGTATCTTGATCCAGTACATGGCGGTCGGCATGATCTACGGCACGCTCCCGGGTACGGTCTACCCGTTCCTGAACAACTACCTCCACATGGATGGTACGCAAGTCGTCTCGGCGCGTGTGCTGCTGACGTTCCCGTGGAGTTTCAAATTCCTCTACGGCATTATCTCCGACTGCTTTCCGATCTTCGGCTACCGCCGCCGCCCGTTCATGATGCTCGGATGGTTCGTCTGCTTCCTCATGCTCTTCATCATGGCGTTCATGAAGGTCGGCAAGCCGTACTACCTCGAGCGCAAGAACTCGGAGCTCGTGGCGTCGACGATTCCAGACGACGAGAAGCATCTCTATTACAACCTGGAGGCGCCTGACACCGGAGGCAAGTTCATCGTCATGATGATGCTCGCTGCCGTGGGCTACGTCGGCGCGGATGTTGCTGCCGATGCTGTCGTCGTCGAGCTCGCTCAGCGTGAGCCGGAGGCTGTGCGTGGCACGACCCAGACCACGATCTACCTCATGCGCACGATCTTCGTCACGTTCTCCAACATCCTCACGGGCTTCGCGTTCAACGGCGAGGACTACGGCGGCGACTTCGACTTCTCGATCAGTTTCCCAACGCTGATGCTGATCCTGGCGATCTTCTGCCTGCCAGTCATCCCAGCGACCTGGTACTTCATCAAGGAGGAGAAGCACCCGGGTGTGGTCTTCAAGGACTACATCCTCGAGTTCTGGGAGCTCATGAAGCTGCGTCCGTTCTACCAGGTCATCGCCTACAAGTTCTTTTCCGGCATCTTTGAGAACTTCACGATCACTGCCTCGGACCCGATGCAAGAGGTGTGGGCCAAGGCGACGCCGCTCAACGACCGCATCCTCTCGATCGTCGGCTACGCAATCTACGCGCTCACGCTCTTCTGTGTGGGCAAGTACGGTCTCCACTGGAACTGGCGATGGATGCACCTGTACACGGTCGTGAGTGTGACCATCTTGGACTCGATCGTCACGTTCTTGACGACCTGGGACATCGTGCGCAACCAGTGGTTCTGGCTCGGCGTGCCAGTCGTCGAGAACCTGCCGAGCAGCATCGGCTTCATCATCGCCACGTACGTCGCAGTGGAGCTCGCCGGCGAAGGCAATGAGGGCGTGGTGTACGGTCTCATGACCACCGTGGGCAACCTCGCGAGTCCGTTCGCCAGCACGATCACGAAGAACGTGGACGCCGGCTTCAAGGTCACGAGCGACGACATCGCGCTCGACACGTACGAAGTGCGCATGGACGTGACCTACATCCTGATCATCCGCTACGTCATCAACTTGTTGGGTCTGTGCTTCCTGCCGCTGCTGCCGTCGCAGAAGGCCGAGACCCAGGCGCTCAAGCGCGCGGGCGGCAAGAGCACGCTCTTCGCCGCGTTCACGGTCTTCTACGTGCTCTTCGCGCTCGTGTGGTCCGTCATGGTGAACATCATGTCCATCTACCCGTCGACCAAGTGCCTGAAGCTTGTCGGCGGCAAGGGCTGCTAAGCTAAGCTGCGAGCCTGGATTGAGTACCTCCACTGTGGAGCTCCTGGGCAATCAATCAATCCAGCATTGCCGAATGGACCTCCTAAAAAGCGCACTCTTTACGTGAATACATCTTGCTTCGGGCGATCGGAGCCCATGAACAAGTTTGCACTTAACTTGCTAATACAAGTCCCATTTTGATTTCCAGTTCTCGTGTATGTGTGTGTATTTGGCTTGCGCTTGCGGCGATTGCTACTCTTCAGAATTGGCTCCGACTTCTCTTGGCGTATCGAATTTGATGTTGGACTTGGACGAATAGCCTCGCAAACCCGCAGGGTACTCATGTTCGACTCCTAGTTTCTCAATGCAATGTGAGCTCAAGCCCCGTTGATCGTTGCTCCTAAGATCAGAGTCAGGCGCAGCGCCTGAGTTACGGACATGAATCACTGAGCACAAGCATTCCTCCTCAGTGAAGTATGGAAATGGGAGCTCGCTTTCTAAGAAACAGTGATATGTGATATGTGTTCTCATCAGGTACCGTCTACTGTAGTCTAGCCATGCTGATCCAACCGTCCTGTTTCTCATCTACCGCGTTTGATAAAGTAGCCCTCGAAAAACACATGCAACGAACGACCCAGTGCTCGTCGCTCACCCAATCACACCAGCGTCAGAATGCCACCTCGTTTCGCGAAGTCTTCTCTTCAGACAGACAATCGCGTCAACCTGGTACTTTTGCTTCCAGCTCTGGGCAAGTTCATGCCGTTCGGATGCGCTGGTGTCTAGTTCCGGGCATGACCCAAGTATTTAGTTGGCAGTAAGAGAACCAGCATCTTCGACAACCTCCCCCTCCGCCTCATAGGTTGCCGTAGCAAGAACTTTGACGAGGTAGGCTGATCGTTATCAAATCCGACGACAAGGTTATGGGGTTTGGTTGCTCTGCGTACAGACCTTCATCAAATGAGAGGGTTTTGTACAACGTCGAGTTACTGAGTTAGGAAACAGTGCAGCGTTGGTTCTTCGGACCATTCGAGAAGACTATCAGATATCCGTCTTGACTCGCTCTTCCCGCCGAACATCTCCTGTCGGAAAAGAAGGTAATGTAGGCTCAACAGTGCTACACCAGAGTATGGCTCTGGGAATTGGAATGGATGACAAAAACTTGGTGAATCCACGGAGTGGAGGTCTACTTCTGGTAATGTTACAAACATCGTAAACGGTTGGCGTTACAAAGACTGGTTTCGATTTGTTACTGTATAAGCACACTAATGTTATATCTCGTCGAAGGGTTACGTGGAGTATACACATTTTTGTCGATGTATACCCAATGTATATATCACCCTCGATTGTAAGACCCCAGCGTCATCGAGTCAAGGCAACAGCTATAAAACAATAAAACAGCGAGTTGGACATTTTTTCTCCCTCCTGAGAGCAGCCTCTGGGCAAACCAGAGAGAGAGACTGACTGCAGTGGCTCTCATCCAATCTTTTCATCCAGACTGCAACCGCGTGATCATCTCGCCTGTGGAGGTTAGGAGGGGTTTCGAATTTTGCTAGTTTTATTCGTAGGCAAACCTCATGCCTTAATTAAGAGGAGTGGACAAGCGGGAGTTTCCAAAAAAGAGGTCACCCCGACTGGTTGATGAAGATCCGCGCGCTCGTCGTCGACATGCAGAGCACGCCAAAAGCGTACCCAGACACTCGCAGCTGCGCGTGACTCTCCTGTATACGAGTCCTATTGCGTGGCGCAATCTGACTGTGTGTGCGCAAGCCTGGGACCTGAGTATGACCTGACCAAGGGAAGTGAAAGATCATGCCGCCTGTCAGCACAACAGATTTATTATTGTTAGCAGAGCCTTTTATTCATTCATCGAACGTTTCCTGTCTGATCCAGCGCCGCGCATTGCGGTACAAGTGTTGGTACATGCGCGCAATTTGTCTTCTAATACGAATGTACCGCATCAGGCTTTTCACTTCGCTCCAATCACTTCACGTCAAAGCTGTCTTCTTTGTAGCGGATATGCGTCCTTCCCCATTGAATTCGCATACAGGTTGCAGCTCGCAGTCGATGCGTTACCCATCAAAGCGCATTCTCTCGTGGTCGCACAGGTTTTGTTCAATCCTTCGCACACAACCTGCCTAACGCAGATGTGTTTGCGCCACGACGAGCGTGGTGTTTGTTGCATTCATCCACAAGTCAGACGAATCGTGTGAAGAAACGAAGGTGAAGGTCGGTCTCTTCGCGAAGCGATGTGGACGAGACTGGGGTACATCCGACGTCTGATTGGCTGAAATGTTAATTTGAGGTATAAACACAACAAACTTGTAAGATTGCACTTGATTGTGAAAATGTGATGATAGTCTCGCAGTCGTCGTCTTCCCATTTTTAGGGATTCGGTCACTGAAAGATCCTAACTTCCAATTCGGACGGTGGGTGCAATACTTCAGTGAAGCAGCAATGAAAAGACACTGCTGTAGGGAGAACAACAGTTGCCCACAGTGTTGCCTCAGTGCCCAAAATGCCCAAGCGCCGGAAGCTCCTATAACATGTTTGCAGATTTTTGATAGAGTTCCTTAAACGATATCTACCGTCCGGTCGCTATCACCTTGATATTGCACATCTTCAATGCATGGGATATCAGGTCATTCTCTGATTCAATGATTTGCTGTCTGATACAGGCGCACGTGTAAAATATTATACGCTCTTTAAATTGATCGTCTAAATTATTCTCAACACTCTAAACAGTACTGTTTGACTAAATACCCTCTCAAGACAAGTAAGCACAACTAGTCCAAACGCATTGATTCAGGCAGGGTTGCCGTCGAGTCACATGTAGACGAGATGCCGATTGGCCCCCATCACGCTGCCAGCTGGTTAATTCGCTGGCCTTCGCCTCACGAGAACGAGAACGGAAGGAAGGGCGGTGGTCTCGTCTAATCGTCCCATCAACCGACAAGCGACAAGCGACAAGCGAGAGGGAAAGAGAGACGTCCTGTATCCGCGCCGCTTCTCTTGCGTGATGCGCAGATGAGTCCGAGCGAGCGAGCGACTCGTTTCCTTGACGCTCCGCTCTCTCTGTCCGTGGTGCGTGCGACCAAGCTCAAGTTCCGCTCGCCCGCTTTCGTTTCCATTCTATACTCCTGTTCTTCTCATTCTCCAATCTGCCGTCAAGCACTCGAAGCTCCTCTCCACACTACGCCAGAAGACAAGAGAAACACAAGATGGCGTCCAAGATGGATCTCATCGAGCGCGTCTCGTACATCTCGTCGGCCTCGAAGGGCAAAGAAGACGGCGCCTACACTGGCGTCAAGACCCCCGGCGGTGACATCGAAGGCGGCGCGCTCCGTGAAGGTGGCGCGCCGAACATCTGGGGCAAGGACTACATCGGTCTCCTCATCCAGTACATGGCGGTCGGCATGATCTACGGCACGCTCCCAGGCACGGTCTACCCATTCCTGAACAACTACCTCCACATGGAAGGCACCCAGGTGGTGTCGGCGCGTGTGCTGCTCAACCTGCCGTGGTCGTTCAAGGTCGTCTACGGTATCATCTCGGACTGCTTCCCGATCTTCGGCTACCGTCGTCGTCCGTTCATGATGCTCGGCTGGGGCGTGTGCTTCATCATGCTCCTCATCATGGCGTGCATGAAGGCTGGCAAGCCGTACCTGCTCGACCCTGCCAACTCCAAGCTCAAGCTCAAGGACTTCACCCCAGAAGAGCAGGCGACGATCTGGAACCTGGACGCGCCAGACAACGGCGGCAAGTTCATCATCATGATGATGTTCGCCGCGATTGGTTACGTCGGTGCCGATGTCGCTGCTGATGCTGTCGTCGTCCAGCTCGCCCAGCGTGAGCCAGAGTCGGTTCGTGGCACGACCCAGACCACGATCTACATGATGCGTACCGTGTTCGTGACGATCTCCGGCATCCTCACTGGTTTCGTGTTCAACGGCGAGGACTACGGCGGCGACTTCGACTTCTCGATCAGTTTCCCACAGCTGATGCTCATCCTCGCGATCTTCTGCTTGCCAGTGATCCCTATCACGTGGTTCTTCATCAAGGAGGAGAAGCACCCGGGTGTGGTCTTCAAGGACTACATGGTCGAGTTCTGGGAATTGATCCAGACCCGCCCAATGTACCAGGTCATCGCGTACAAGTTCTTCTCGGGCATCTTCGAGAACTTCACTGTGACCTGCGCGGACCCGATGCAGGAAGTGTGGGCTGAAGCCACGCCGCTGAACGACCGCATCCTGTCGATCGTCGGCAACGCCATCTTCGCTTTGACGCTCTTCTGCACGGGCAAGTACGGTCTCCACTGGAACTGGCGATGGATGCACTTCATCACCGTCGTGATCGTGACCATCATGGACTCCATTGTGACCCTTTTGACCACCTGGGACGTGGTTCGCAACCAGTGGTTCTGGCTGGGTGTTCCTGTTGTTGAGAACCTGCCGTCCGGTGTGGGTTTCATCATCGCCACCTACGTCGTTGTCGAGCTCGCCGGTGAGGGTAACGAGGGTGCGGTGTACGGTCTCGTGACCACGGTGTCCAACCTGTCGTCGCCATTCGCCAGCACCATCACCAAGAACGTCGACGCCGGCTTCAAGGTGACCAGTGACGACATCGCGCTCGACACCCACGAGGTGCGCGTGGACGTGACGTACGTGCTCATCATCCGTTACATCGTGAACCTGCTCGGCCTGTGCTTCCTGCCGCTGCTGCCAAAGCAGAAGGCGGAGACGCAGGAGCTCAAGCGCACGGGCGGCAAGAGCAAGTGGATCGGTGCGTTCACGGTCTTCTACGTGATCTTCGCGCTCTGCTGGTCCGTCATGGTGAACGTCATGTCGATCTACCCATCGACCAAGTGCTTGAAGCTTGTTGGCGGCCGGGGCTGCGGCAAGAAGTAAGTGGTTGTGAAGATGCGTGCCGTATGAGGTAAAGTAACAATGAATCTCCAATTTATAAGATCTCTTCGAAGTGTATGCTTGCTTGCTTGCCAAGAAAGCACTTGAAATAGCACTTCTACTAATATTCCCCAAATTGAGCGAGTGACACAGTGCAGCATTTAGATCTTTTTGTTTGAAAAATGTATATGTATGTCAGCGACCAACCTGGTGATTTGATGAATCAAGCACTTTTGGTGTGATCCTCTCACAAAGAGCAATTTGGGGTGAATCCATGGCAGTCGCCGAGTGAGTGGGAGACGACGCTGGGGAACTCTGATCGCTCAGAGATGCAAGCGCTAAATGCTATTGTCGCTTGCTCATTGTCGGTCGTAGACAGCCCCTCGCTCCAAAACGATCCACAAGGAGATGTCAGCCATACTTCACATAAAGACTGCTTTCGTATTTGTTCATATAAAGGGAGGTCAGCGGAGGTTTGCTTTGTATGCCAACATCCCTCTTTAAGAACAAAGAGGAAAGCAGTACTTCTGTGAATTTTTGGTTGACTCGCATTCATGGATAACTAACTGTGTGCTTGTTCAAGTTGGCGAGAAAGGAAATGATTCATACGTGTGTACTAGTATTGGACAGGAAAACGAGTGGTGGATTGGAAGACAAACATGGGGAAGTCCTATGCCACCAACTCGCTCCTGATGCCCTTCTCGAGTACGTCATGCAAACAGAACACTACTGCTACCATCGCAAGCAAGTCCAGGGTTCCAGGTACACCTTACAGCGGCAGACTCTGAATCCCGACAAAACTCCCGAGCGACGGTAAGACATCTCTCCGAGTACGAGAGCGAGGCACCTCAGGCTTAGCAACCGTCGCCACCGGCGATCACGAGGCACGCCGTGCTGTCGAAGATGCCCATGATGTTGGTCATCACGGACCACACGAGCGCGAACACCAGGTAGAAGAGCGTGATGCCACCCAAGATCTTGCTCGAGCCGCCGTTGCGCTTGAGCTCCTGCACGTCCACCTTCTGCTTTGGCAAGAACACCAGGAAGAGCCACGAGATGATCGACATGGCGTACATGAGGATCACCGACTCTGTGATGTCCATGCGGATCGAGTGGTCGTCCGTCTGGATGCGCTCGTTTGTCATGTGCCACTTCTGGTCGATGATCTTGGTCAGGGTCGAGGCGAATGGTGACGAGAGGTTCGTCACCGTGGTCATGAGACCGTAGATCGCACCCTCGTTACCTTCACCCGCGAGCTCGACAGTCGCGAAGGTCGAGATGATCCAGCCGATACCCGATGGCAAGTTCACGGCGACTGGGAGACCGAGCCAGAACCACTGGCTGCGGAACACGTCCCAGACAGTGATGAAGGTGCAAATGCCGTCCACCACGATCACGATGATGCCCGTGACCACGATGATGAAGCGCCAGTTCCAGTGGAGACCCCACTTGCTCACGACGGAGATACCGGCCACGAACAGGAGTTCGCCGAACACGCTGCTGAGCGAGTTGTTGATCGGCTGGACCTTGACCATGTACAGCTGCACAGGTGACGCCGCCGTGTAGGAGAAGTTGGCGAAGATGCCGCTGAAGAAGTTATAAAAGATGATCTGGTACGCCGCGCGGTTCTGCATGAACTTCCAGAGACCGCTCATGTACTCGCGGAAGTTCACGCGCTCCTTCTTCTCTTCCTTGATGAGAAACCACGTGATCGGCAGCACTGGCACCAAGCAGATCGCCAGGATCAGCATGAGCACTGGGAAGCTGAGCGAGAAGTCGAAGTCGCCGCCGTAGTCCTTGCCGTTGAACGCGAAGCCCGTCACGATGTAGCCGAGCGCGAT
>JAADVK010000971.1:0-13558 GCA_023334975.1 Globisporangium sylvaticum | reverse complement strand
CCTAAAACCCTAAACCCTAAAACCCTAAAACCCACCACTTCAACTTGGGAGTAGATCGTCCCACATCTGTGACAGGGTGCCAGAAGACGCACTGGGATGTCATGTGGGCTCTCCTGTGGGCAGAAGGAGAGAAACCCAGCGCATCGTGGAAAAGGGCGGTCAATCCGTCCCACCATTCCTTCCCAAGTTGTCAAGTGAGAGAGAGAGAGAGATGTTGAGCAGATGGATGTCAGAACCAAGAAAGCGCCGAGATGTCTGTCTGTTTGTCGGTAACATTGACGCAAACGCAGGTCGGATTGAGCTCCATATGGAGCTAACATGCAGTCTCCAAGTCTCTGGTTGACGAGGCTTTCATGAGGGGAGTGCGTCACGCGGGACTGGTCAGTAAGATCTGGGGCGAGGGGACCAACTCACTTTTTTCCATCGCGGCCGCGGGTTTGGTAGCCATTTGGGCTTTTCGAGTTTGGCTCAGCTGACTGGAGCAAACGCGCTGGCGGGCCGACCCGACCCAAGCGATGGGTCGTCTCGTCAAACAATTCGCCTCGCGCTCATCACCCTCTTTTGTTCCAAGAGCAAAAACAACCCAGACCAAACAGAGTGAGAGTGAGTGGTTGTACGGTACGGTCCCAACGACAGTAGAACTCCACGCGTTCGATAATAAAACTTGAAGAGCGCTTTTTGGCCTCGTGAGCTCTTGCGGAGACCTCGACACAACACAGCCGCTCAGATGCGACCAGTTGATTATAAATGGCGTTGGCATGGCATGTTGGCATCTTCATTGAATAATGATCGATCACTTTCAGTGCTTCATAGAAAGAGAGACCTGTGTTCATACAAATCCCGACCACACAGACACACAGCCAGCCAACCAGACAGACAGACAGAACAGGGTTGCTCTTCGCGCGCACAGATGTGGAACGAGGGATGAGGCGATCAGCTCACTTCCTGAAATCTTGAAACCCGACGACCCGCCCGCCCGACATGCAACACACGCTCACTTTTCACGCGGTTCTGGGCGGATGAAGGGGAGGGGAAACCCTTTTCAGCCAATAAAACGCCTCCAAAATGGCAGTAGCAGATCGGATTGGGTGCTATTTATAATAAAAGTGGCTTGGGATCCAATCGAAGCTCGAGGAGCTAGGTTAGCCTCGCGGTCTCCACACCCGGGCGGGTCCATGGGCTGTACCCGCGAGAAAGAGAGCCATGCATTCGACGCGGAGGGTGAGCGCAGCTGGACGCCGGGCATGGACGCCCTCACTTCTCGTCTCCCATCGCTGTGAGTGGAGCGTGCGTTTGTCTGTGTGCTTTATGGGCGTGCGCCTGTGTGCGTGTATCTATCAATACGTGCACGCGTGTGTCTGCGCGTGCGGGGTTATGAATGGACGGCGCAATCTTACCTGATGTCCGTCCTGTTGAATGATTCATTACAGGAAGACGCCAAGTCCCCTTCCTCCCCTCCTCTTCGCTGTTCCACCTTTCTTTCCTCACAAGTCCAACATGGTGCTCCTCGACGACCTCCTCTGCAACGAAGACAGCGTGGCGCCGCTGGCCGACGAGTCCTGCGCGCCGCCCGCCGCCACGATGGACGCGGCCGAGGTGCTGGGCATGATGCTGCAGCAGGAGGCGCGCGAGGGCCGCGTGCTGCGCAACGCCAAGTACCTCGCGGACGTCCAGCACCACGGCATGGAGGCCACCTGGCGCCGCAAGATCTGCCACTGGATGTTCGAGGTATGTGCGTCCTGCGCCTGCCAGTGTTTGATCGTATGCCTTAGTCACGTGTCGTCCAACCAAAATCCTAACATGCGACGTGCTAACTCATGTAGACCGGCAAGGCGTTCGAGTTGGCGAAGGACACGGTCGGCTGCGCGATTCACTTCATGGACCAGTACCTGTCGACCACGTCCGTGGACAAGATCATGCTGCAGCTGCTCTCGATGGTCTGCATGTACGTCGCGTCCAAGATGCACGAGTCCCAGCCGATCTCCATGGTGCGTGCCATGTATATTTTCTCATTAAATGGACTTTTTACAACTCTGCATTCTAATGTCTGACATCGGATCTCCCCATATTCTCAGGACGAGATGGACCTGCTCTCCCAGCGCAAGTTCTCCCGCGACGACATCCGCAAAGTGGAGTCGCAGCTGGTCCAAGTGCTCGGGTGGCGTCTGGCGCCGCCGACGTCGTTCACCTTCGCTCGGGACTTCATCCAGACGCTGGACGTGGCCGACAAGCAGGAGCTGGAGGACCAGGCGCTCCATTTTCTCATGGATGTGACGGAAGGTGGGCTTTCATTTCAGTCTGCCTTCCAATCCCAATGTTGTCTACCAACCAACACCATTGAAACCAAACTCACACTCTTCTTCTTTATGAAAATCAACCAGACTACGCATCTCTACGCTTCAAGAACTCGAGCATCGGCATCTCCGCCGTGCACGTGGTGTGGAACGCCCTTCGCCTGCGTCCGAGCACCATCATCAAGGACGCGATCCACGCTCTGGACCTGGACGCCAGTGAGTTTGTGGACTGCTACAGGTGGCTGCGCGAGCTGCACCACTCCAAGCACCAGCAGCCACGCTTCATCAGCGTCGAAGAACCCAAGATCGACCCGTCGCGCTCCATCAGTCCCACGTCCGTGGAGGACGCGGCCTTCGCCGTCTGCCATGACGCGCAGGACCCGGAGCTCGTAGAAAGTGTGGTGGTGGCGAACACGAGCGAGAAGCGGAAGTCTTCGTCACCGTCTTCTGAAGACGGCCAGCAAACGAAAAGGGCACGCCACAATTCGTGCTAATAGCCAGCTAGTGACTCAGACTGTCGCGCTCCTGCCACCCATTCTCATCACAGAAACGGACTGGAAGCGCGACGAGCAGACAGCCAAGTGGCGTCGCGAGCACCGCACGCTCTGTACACCACGATGGCTCGCTGTGTTGTTGTTATTTAAGTGAATGAAGACGTTATTTAACTGGAGTTTCCATTTGTTTGCCTATCCTTCTGCGCCAACCGAGCCCTCAGGATCGCTGTGCTCGCATTTGTCAATGCGTTTGCCATCTTCGTCGTCTCGAACAATGTAAAATTGGTTCTGGAGAGATCAGGGACAGCAACGTTTCTTTGCCTGTTTCTATTTCGCCGATGGACACAACAAACTTGGCTCTCGTTGGGTGACATCAAGAAAAAACAAACATCCAAAGCTCTAGCGCCAGTCTTTGCTGATAAATATTATTAATGAATCTATTGTTTTCGGTTTCGTTAAGGTTAGCGCGACATCACAATGTCCGCATCTTTTTGCTTCGAGGGCGGTGCTCGTCAGCGTCCACTTGTTCTTGAGACTGCTGGTTCTCCAAGAGCGCACAGAAGTCAATCGCCCAGGCGGGAGTGCAGAGCTCTTCGCAGAGATCAGCGTCCACGGCGCACGGACTGCTCACGAAGCTGAAGCCGTCGATCTCTTTGACCTCCACGATAGCGCTTGGACCCGCCATGTGGCTCTGCAAAGGATGCAGATCCGCCAGAAAGTGGAAGCACTCCACCAGTTCCGAAGCCGACACGTCCAGCGAAGACAGCACTGTTCCAAAAGCTTCGTTTACGTCACTTTGCTGGATTTTCGTGAAGATGAACACTGTGGCGATCGCAATTGCGGACGCGCTGAAGCGGATGGAGGAGAAATCTGTACAAAGAGAGAGATACAAATTAGAAACGCTGATGCCAACGTCTTATCAAACCCATTTGTTGCTTGGACATACCTTCCGTCACATCTTGCAGAAACGGGACCATGGAGTCGAGAAGAGATCGTTGGTCGTGAATGTCGAGAGCGGCGACGAGATCTCGAGCGAATGTGAACGGCGTGAGCGGGTTCAGATTCCAGTTCATGGCCTTTGTCAGCTGGGCTTCCATCTGCCAGAGCTCTTTCCTTGAAAACTTGTTCTCGCTCAGCACTTTCATCTCGTCCTAAGGCACAGCAGCAGATCACGAAAGCTTCACGTCAGCATGGGCTCTGGAGAAGGAAGGAGAAGAGAGGAGATCCTGGCAACTGACTGACCATCGAGATAGGCTGGGACTCGTGCATCTTGGACGCCACCGAGAGCGACACGAGAGACAGCAGCTGCAGCTTGTGCTTGGTCACCGAGTGGACCGACAGGTACAGATCCATGTAGTTGATCGCGCAGCCGACAGTGTCTTTTGCCATGTCAAACGCCGAGCCAGTCTGTCAAGCAGCGCCGAGCCAGTCATTAGTTCACTTGCTTATAAAATCAGGGCGATGGATTCAAGTCGAGTCACGCAAAACCTTACCTCGAACATCCAATGGCTCATTTTCTGGCGCCAGGCCTCGACCATGCCGTCCCGCTGCACGCTCTGCAGGTACGAGCTGTTGCGCTTGACGCCGCTGCGACGCTCTCGCAGCAGCAGGCGCTGCAGCGTCTCTGTTGGATTCGCAACTGGGGCGATGGCGGCGCAGGTTCGGTTGAAAGCGGCGAGTTTGCCGTCGCTGGTGCTGCTGTCGCTTTGCTTGCAACTTGCCGGCATTGTGGATGGATCGAATCAGAGCGGAACGCTTGTATCAATGCACGCGTACAGATGCGTTGTTCACGGTGCACACACAGCGCGATGGCTCAATGTGGAGATGAGAGGCAATCAGGAAATGATCCTGTCGGTCGCTGGTCATCTTCGTTCGCGCGGACGCGAGCCACGACCGCGCGCGCATGGCTCGCCGCCGCAGCCTGTGGATCTGTCGCTGGCGGAACTGTTGGCTGCACTCACCACTGAGCCATTTTCGTTCGCCTCCACCACCAACGTGAAAGGGCACTGGCGGCTCTTTGTAGGGTGTTCGATTGGTGTAAATCCAGGTAAATTAACTGGATTGCAGCGAATCACAAACGGTTAAAATTTGATTAAAGGCCAATCAGAATGTGTTAGCAATGTGTCAAGAAATGATTGTCATAACTATTCAGATAGGCTCACTTTTACGTGGATTTACATGCATAGCCAAAGGTGGTTCTTCGTGTGACGTGTGACAAGCTGGACAGGAAATGAGTTCGATTTTTGTCGTTTCTTTTTTGGGTGCAAAACAGCGCGGTGGATACTCGAGAAGACCTCAGGTATTGTTCTCTGGTGGCTGAGCGAAAGAGCACGAAAGAAGACCGGCAGCCACGAGGCAAAGCCAACAACAATGAATGACAAATTGAAAATGCATGTGCGAAAATTGCTGTGTTTGAGTGTCAATTGAGAGAAAGTGTGGTCGTTGTGGCTGGCGATCTTTTGCTCCGAATCGATGGCTGGGAGCGCCTGATACGCACTGCACGCAAGTGTTAAAGCCTCTTCTGTGTCCAGTGAGGAGACCTCCTCTGTCTGTCTCCCGCTCTCAAAGCTCAAAGCTCAAAGCTC
Organism: Globisporangium sylvaticum; assembly: GCA_023334975.1. Classification (NCBI taxonomy): domain Eukaryota; phylum Oomycota; class Peronosporomycetes; order Pythiales; family Pythiaceae; genus Globisporangium; species Globisporangium sylvaticum. Next base: position 8,185 of record JAADVK010000971.1, on the reverse strand, counting down.
ACATCTCCTCCCGCGGTCGCCAGTCCTGTCAATCCACCCAGCCTCCTCCCCCCAGTCGCGCCGTTCTCTATGGGCCACGCCAGCCAGCCAAACAACCGACTGCCCACGCCACGCAGACTCGCATGCATTGCCGTCGTCCCATTGCATTTCCCCCACGCATTTGCAGTCACTTTCTAAAGCGCAAGCGGCCATTGCGGTTATACGTAATGACGCTGCTGTTGGCTGGCAGGATGACGCCTGAACGAAAGCACGAGAGAGAAAGCGAGAGCGTTTGCAGAACCCCTGGCCTGGAGTGTGGATTTTCTCTCGCAGCGCCGCCCAGCAATGAATGCTGTGCTGGGCTGGCGACCAGCAGCAGCAGCCAGCTCAGCTCAGCTCAGCTCCTGATTGAGTCGGTCGGCAGTCGCACTTGCTGCTCCCTTCTTTCCCCTCTTCCGCCACCCGTGGCCGGTTTCAGCCAATCAGCGGCGCCTGTTCGCCAGCACGCAGCTTCAAGCCCTGCGTACCGTACCGTGGTTTGTATGGCGTGGCAGGCGAGTCGAGGGAGCTGCAGGGCTAGGGCTCGCCATTTTGCCTGTTTGCTGTGGGGTTGTGAGTGGGCATGAGGTTTTTTGGGTGGAAAGAACAACAGCCGAGCGAGCAATAGATAGAGCTTTGGGCAAACAACACCCACGCAGCAACAACAACGACAACAGGCGGAGCCCAGAAGCGAGCCGCCGCAGCCGCAAGTTGCCTTCCTGCCTTCCGCCCAGACGCAGCAGAATCGAAACGGACGCGCAGACAGACAGACAGACAGGTGCGCGATCCTTCAGCCCCTTGCCGCTTCCTCCCTTCCTTCCTCCCACCGATCCGCCGATCCGTCCGCAAAGCAGCAGCCAGCACCGAAAAAGCGCGGAAGCTCCTGGCCGACACGTCACAGCCACTCATCGAGTCCCCCCGATCCGCACACGCAGACACATCGCACGTCCACGCACCAGCAGTTCACTAGCTAACTAACCATGATCGACGCCGAAGCCGCAGAGACGCTCATGAGCCTCTCGGCGCCCGACGAACGCAAGTTCGCGTCGCCGCTCTACGCGAAGGAGATGCCGTGGCACGCGTCCAAGAAGCAGCGCGCCTTCGACTCGTACAGCAGCAGCCACAACAGCAGCAACAGCTTCGCGTCCTCGCCGCCGCAGCAGTCGCTGGGCCTGCTGGCCAGCTCGCTCCCGTCCAACTCGTCCTTCATGCAGCACATGTCGCTGCTGTGCCACAACATCCAGGAGCGCCCGCTCACGTCCATGATCCCGCGCAAGGAAGCGGTCTCGACCGACGACAGCGACGAAGACATGGACACCGACCCGGAGGACATGTTCGACAACAACAACAACAACAAGGAGCGCACGTGGGGCCAGTATCGCTCGCCGTTTGACGGGCTGGTCGCCGCCGCGAGAGATTACGCCGACGACGACGACAACAACAGCAGCAGCTTTTCGTCCAAGAACTCGTCGTCCAGACCCATCATGATCCCGATGCACTCGAGTCGCGAGAGACAGCAGGGCAGCAGTGGCTCGTACCGCTCAGAGTACAGCATGCCGCCGCAGAGGTCGAGTCTTTCCCGCGTGAAGGAGGACTCGTCGTACCTGGGGCTGGACAGCAGCCCGACCGGCGTCGAAGAAGACAGCGAGTGGTTTGACTCCTACCGCGAGTCCAGTGAGTACAAGCAGCGTGCGCGTCTCGCGTCCATCTGCTCGTCGGACGGCAGCGAGTACGGCGGGCTGGGCCGCAAGAACTTTGAGGGCTTCCTGCGCATGGACATCTCGGAGCGCAACGAGAACGACCGCCTGGAGAACCAGCTTGAGGGCTCGTCGCCGCCGGACTCGCGATACATCGGCAGCTACTCCCCGGAGGCACGGAGAAAGCGCATCGAGCGCTTCTTAGAAAAGCGCAAGCACCGCGTCTGGTCCAAGAAAGTGGACTACGACGTGCGCAAGAATTTTGCCAACTCGCGTCTGCGCGTAAAGGGCCGTTTTGTGAAGAAGGAGGACGAGGAGCTGCTCTGCCAGCTGCTGAGCTATACGTAGAGCTCATTTCGGCGTGCTGGTCGAGCGAGCGCAGTTTGAGCCAGCAGCAGCAGCAGCAGCAGCGAGCAGTGGGGACGAGAGGGAGGGGCCGGCGAGCAGCGATTTTCTTCTCTTGAGCTTTTTATTTCGCGCGCCTCCCCGCCCACTGTGCGCGTGGATGTGAGCGTGTGAGTCCGCCCGTTTGTCGTGTAGATTAGGAAACAACAAACCCAACCAGTTTTATAAACGAAACCCAAATAAACAGCAAGCAGCATCATGCCTCTACAAGCCGACATGTTCCATGTGTGAATACATTGCCTCTGCAGAATCTAAACGCTGGAATGGTCACTATCCTCAATACTGGGCATTCTGTTCTCTATGCTGGTGGCACCTTCATAGGCTTTCCTGCAGATCTGCACCAACCAACAGCAGAAAACAGCTGCTGGTGGCGTCACCTTCGCCTTCGCCTTCTCTTCGCTTCCTTTAGGGTTGTCAAACCGATACTTCAACCTTGCCGCGTAACGCCACCTGTCCGTACAGTACGTGGCGTAACGTGCGGGAATGAAAGGTACGTCACGAACCACTTCAAAAGCGTCCTCTCTTTTTCATTAGACGCGCAGGTGCACTTGATGCGCATCAGCCGCCGCTTCGGGCGACCTCCCCTGGGACTGCTTTAGGCGCACGACCACCATCTTCGGACGCACGCGCGCGGGGACTGCGGCCGACTCGGCTGACTCCATGCGCTCGCAGCAGAAGAAGCGCGTGCTCGCACAGCTGAGCTGCGTCACGAGGTCCAACGAGCCCACGGCCACGACGAACACCAGCGCCATGAGCAGTCCGCCACAGATGCTGTTCCATAGCGTGGCGTCTTGGACTGGCGGCGGGGGGTCAGCAGAGCCAGACCAGTTGGGGGAACTGGCGAACACGGCGTAGAGCAGCGCCAGGGGAGCCCAAAGCACCAGTCCCACCACAAACAGCCCCAGCAGCGCCAGCGCGCTTTTGAGGATGACAAAGTAGAGCAGAGTCTTCAGCGACTGCAGGGACACTAAGGTCAGACCAGAGGCGATGCGGTCGAAGGCTCTCTCTTCGCGCTGCAGCAGCGGGTGCAGCGGCAGCTCTTGAGCTGTTGGCGTGGGTCCGTAGAGCTGGAACTGGCGCTCGTGGGGCGAGGCAAAGTTCGCAAGCGCCGCGTCCAGCCTCGCGAGGAACTCGATGACCCCGAGGCGGAAGAGCAGGCGGAAGAGCACCACCCCAGCGCCGCAGAACGGCAGCAGAACCAGTGCGCAGCTCAGCACGAGCAGCAGCAGGAGACTTACACCGCATGCTGCCGCTGCGTTGGCGACGAGGAACGCGATCTGGTGGACGCAGCCTCTTGAGAATTGGCACACGCAGCCAAGGGGCGAGTTGAGGTCTTCAGCCCTGGGGTCCAAGATCATCGGCGACGGAGCGTCCAGTGCGCCGTACGAGACGCGCGGTCGGTCGTCATCGCTGCTCTTGTATGGCTGGTGGTGGTGGTGGTGGCGGTATTGAGGAGACGGCATATTCGCGAGTGCTGTCAAGTCGCGTATGAGCTCTCGGCCCTCATCCACCGCATCACGAGCGCCATAGTTAACGGTGGCTTCTCCAGCATCCTCATCACGGCCATCGGCATCCTTCACCAAACTGGGACATCCCGCTTTCTTTGCGTCGTTTCGCACTCACAAATGCTTCAATTCGGGACACTCCTGCAACATCGGTCCCTCACTCGGGACGGCGTCAGTGTGCAATTGCCTCGAGATCCAGATCGCTGATGAAGAAGATGAGGATGACGATGATGAAGGCGGCGATCCGCTGCGGGGCGTGGCTGCTATTGCTCTGCGCGCTCAGCTGCCGCGCCGAGTTCAACGAGACGCTGACGCTGCGGCCGCTGCTCGGTGGCCGCAAGGTGCTCGCGCACTTCCGCTTCTCCACGAAAGAAGCCAGCGCCACAGACGACGGCGTGTTCCCCAAGGTGCTCCAGCAGATCCTCTCCAAGTACGACGCCGAGTCGCTCCACCTGACGTTCGCGCTCGGCAAACACTCGGACGCGCGCTACGGACCCGCGCAAGGGGTTGGCTCTGACGCGCTGGCTCACGCGCCGTTTGGATCACGCCTGCAGGTGCGACTCCGTGCCTCAGGCGAAGAGAGCATCGCTGAGAGCCTGTCGTTGCAGGAGCGATGGAGGGGTATCACGTCCGAGCTGGGCGGGATCTTCTCCGCGTCGCTCAACCAAATGGACCTGACAGTTGTGACGGAGCTGCTTTCGAGCGACGGCGATCCGAGCGCTCTTGGCGCCTTCCCACTCGAGAAGTTCAACTCTAATAGCAAGATGAACCAGCAGTCGGCTGCCCGGTTCCTCCACGCGGGACTCGCGCGCGAAGAGATCTGTACAGAGAACCTCACGCCGTGGCTCAAGATGCTGCCGTGCCGCACGCACGCCGGTCTCGGAAAGCTCATCGACCCGATCAAGTACCTGTCGGGGGAGTACCTGTCGCTCTCGCTCTTCGCGTCCAGGTCGTCGACTGGAGGCGAGTGGGTGCTCCACCAGCAACTGGTTACGGTGCAGACGCTCAGCAATGAGGAACGGAAGCGCTGGAGTCTCAAGTCTGTGTTTTTCAACAGCCTGTCGTCGGACCAGCCGAGTCTCCGTGCGTGTCCCCTTGCAAAGGAAAGCGTCATTTACACAGAGACGCTGAAAGAAGGCTTTGAACTCCAGCATACTCCAGACAAGACAGTCCAGTACACTTCTCCCAATGCCGCTCATGAGGGTTTCGGATCTCCGATTGTGCATTCTACAAGTCTCAAAAACAAGGAGCTCAGTATCGCTGATCCGTGGCTGGCGAGGGCAGAGTCGCAGATTCCAGCTCAAGAGTCCCCGAAGCAAGATCTCGTGGGAGTCCACCGCTTCGTGACAGGATACGGCCAAGTCCACGGCGGCATCGCCGTCCGCCTGCAGAACAATCACCCTCATTGCGCCATGCGAGTGACGTACCACGACGTCGTCCCCTGGTACCTGCGCCTGTACTTCAACACTTTCCAGGCGAAGGCGTCGGTGGGCTCTTCAGCATTATCAGAAGAAAGTTCGCTGATTCAGGACTTCCAGTTTGTTCCGGCGGAGATCCGCGGTCGCCCGAACCAGCTGCACTTGGAGATATTGTTGCCGGCGAACTCGTCGCTCGTGTTTTCAATCCAGCTGGAGAAGGTGTTCCTGCGCCTCTCAGAGCACCCTCCGGACGCGAACCGAGGCTTCGATGTGCCGTCGGGGGTCGCCACGTTTGAACCTGCGGTCGCGCTGGACAACCACGAGGCGCTCTGTCGTGAGCTGCAGGGAGACACGCGCGCGTTCACGAGGACGCTGTTCACGGAGCCGCTGCTGGTGCCGCTGCCCACGCCGGACTTCAGCATGCCGTACAACGTCATCACGATGACGTCCACCGTCGTGGCGTTCTTCGTCGGGAGCATGCTCAACACGCTGCTGCGGAAGGCGGCGCGGATCAAGCAGATGATGGCGAAGAACTGAGGACGGAGGTGTTTGCAGCTTTCAGTAACTCAAATCTTGAAGCTCGACAGGAGTCAACCGCACCAGGTGAGAAGAGTTTGGCCAACCCCATGACTGACTTTAGCTGTATTTTGTATTGATAGTTTCCTTCGTCTTTCAATAGGAAGTGCCATGCAAACCTTGTGATTTTTGTTCCTGTCCTCATTTCTCTACGCGGCGCCTTCCACTTCGGCGTCGCTCTAACTTTTCTGCCACACATAAATATACACACATGCATTTCAAGAGCAAGAGCTGTATCCATATCATCCGTCAATGGCTGCGCAGCAGCTCTTCTTCATTTCATGCCTCCGCTCTCAAGCGCGAGCTCCTGGCGATGCGCGGTCTCGCGGTCCAGACGCCGCTGCAGCATCGTCGCGACCTGCTGCTTGGAGAACGCGTACGCGCAGCTGAGGCAGAAGAACGCCCAGACGCTCCAGAGCAGCACGATGCGGAAGCCGATGCGGTACGTGCAGGCCGTGTCGCAGGCGCCGGCGGCCTCCGACTTGGCGTCCGCGTGCGGGTCGATGATGAAGTTCATGATCAGCCCGGGGATGTAGTTCGAAGCTGCATACCCGAGCAGATTGTAGCTGGCATACGCGACCGACGAGGCCAGCGGACGCAGGCGACGCGGCGCCGACGAGATCACGATGCCCGAGCACGCCGGCAGGATGCTCCCACCGCAGAAGAGCATGAGCCAGAGAAAGCTCGCGATGTAGAGCGTCGAGTGGAAGAACGACACCGGGAGCGACGCCAGGCAGCCCAGACCGCCCAGCACCATGCACACGCGCAGCGCCACGGCGCGCTGGTACAGACCCGCGTACCCGCCGAACTGGTCGATGAGCCAGCCGCCGAAGAAGACGCCGAGGATCGGCCCCGTGCCGCTCACGAGCAGATACGCCAGGTGGATCGTGTAGAGCGAGTCGTTCGTGTTGGTCGCCAGGTAGAGCGTCGTCCAGAACTGCACGCCCGCGACCACGAAGAAGAGTGCCGAGAGGCCGAGCACGATGAACACGTAGACCTTCTGCTGGAAGAGCTGGCGCAGGTTCTCCCACCCGGGCGACTGGTCCTGCATGCTGATGCTGCTTCGGCGGGACGCCCGGTCGTTCAGGCGACTGCGCTCGCCCTTGTACACGATCGCCTCTTCCTCCTCTTCGTCTTCGTCGTCCTCGTCGTCGTCGTTCGAGCTGATGATCGAGTCCACCATGATGATCGACTTGCGCCTCGCAGCGTGCAAGCGGATGTGCTCCACCGGCACGAAGAAGAGCATAATCGAGAACGGCAGGATCGCCAGGAACTGGAAGATGAACGGCCAGCGCCAGCAGTACATGCCCTGGCAGTAGTTCGTGTCCGCCGCGCCGGCCATGTCGTCAAAGAGGTGGTCGCCGACGTTGTTCATGGAGCTGGACACGGCGGCGTTGAGCACACCCGGCAGCACGGACGTGACGAAGTTTCCCACCGACGTCGTCACGTTCGCCGCGCCAATCGCCAGCGCCTCCGCTCCAGTCGCCGCCGACGGGTCTGCAGACGCCAGCCAGACCGTCACAGAGCCTGCAAAGTACCCCAGCGTGATGCCGATGGGCGTCGCCGCCTGGAGATAACTCATCCAGCTGCCGCGCTTCGCTCTCGGCGCGTACTCGTGTACCCAGAGCGGCGAGTAGACGCAGTGGAACGCCTGCGTGAAGCCGATGAACGCGCGCAGACAGATGAGCAGCGTCTTCGAGTACCACTGCGACGTGGGCGTGCACGCGAACGTGAGCACGGCGAGGTTGTTGATCGCGAGCGACACGCCAAGCAGCTGGCGCGGGTTGAACTTGCGGAAGAGCGTGCTGCACCAAGGCGACGCCAGCGAGATGGAGATGTAGACCACCGCGCCGAGTAGCCCCTGCTCCTGCGGACTCAGGTGGAACGTGAGCGTGAACTGCTGCAGCAGCGACGGCACGGCGCCGGCCTCCAGGTACATGCAGATCTGCGTGATGATCAGGTACTTGAAGAGGTACTCGGACTGGCCGGGGATCCGCGTCCCCACTGGCTGCGAGGGCGGCGCCGCCGGGTGGCGAACGGCGAGCACAGACGGCAGCTGGTCCACGCCGCCGCTCTTGGCGCCATTGCTGTTGCTGGGCAGTGACGAGACGGCGCCGTACGTGCCGTTGGGCTGGGGCTTCTTCGCGGCGTCCATGGCGTGCGAGTGGCTCGAGTGACTGGCCGAGCGAGCGCGCGGTCGTTCTGGTTTCTTCTTCCTGCCGCCGAGAAGCCCAAGTGAGCGGCCATTAGCTAAGGAAGGAAGGAAGGCCGCAACAGGTCACAGACAGCTGCTGCCTGCTGCCTGCCCACTTGACAGAGAGAAAGAACACGGATGGCTGATTTGTGGGTATGGCCTAACATTAGGTTCGCCACACTAAATGCGCAGGTGTATCCACACGCTTTCAGGCTGCATCCTCCTCTCATTCTGAAGGGGTGGACCACACGAAGATACACTCCTGACCCATCTCAAAAGCGCGCATGAAGCGTCGTCGCAGAAGTGGATCTCCACAGCTGACTGCAGTACTGTAGTTGCAGGCAGACAGGACACACCTGCACGACTGGTTGG